>JASCZW010001333.1:28115-55466 GCA_034211315.2 Aedes japonicus | reverse complement strand
ATTGATAAATAAATTGTCTATCAAGAGTAGTGTTTGGTTTCCAGCAACGTAACAAAAACTTCAAGATTTAGTATCGATAGCGAATGATGATACTTGAGGTCAACTCAAACCCCGCCCAGGGTACCTTGCGTCGCATGTAAGCGACCAAATACTGCGATAATCTCGTGGCTTGCGATAAATGTACTTTGTGGTGGCATTACCCAGCGCTGGTGTCACTGATGCGTAAGAGACCAGGAATGGAATTACTCGAGATGTCTCGGACCTACGACAGCACCATCAGTACGATCAACCACGTCGAGTCGTAGGGCGAATATACAATTGAAACGACTTGCTGAACAACAGGAGATAGAGAAAGCAACTGGAGCAGAAACAGCTGGAACTCCAGAGGAAGCACTGCAGGAGAAATTCGATCTGGAAGAGTCGTTAGTGGAAGAAGAAGACAACCGTGCGTCGTGAGCCAGCAGATTCAGGATCGAGTTCGAGAGTGCAGCGTTCCCGCCAGGGGTCGGGATCAGCACGCACTACTTTACGCCAACCAGACGACCAATCTTCACAACTTGCAAAAGCGCTCACTGGATCCAGAAAGTCAATACACTTCTTGGATAACATTGACCCAGCATATGTTCAGCCAGCAGAAGGAGGTGCTGCTCAGCAGAATATGACGCCCACCGAAGGAATGACATCCGGTCAAGCTTTGCAACCAGACATCCTGCTGTTGCAGCAACAACTAGAACAGTGCTCCAACGGCATCCAGAACCGACACACTGGAACAGATAAAGAAGCTAGAAGCACAGCTGCAGGAGTTTTATGGATCCAGCTACAGCGCTTGTAGCGAAATCAGTCTACTCCACTCGCACTAACCTATCTCAGGCACATCTAAAGGGAGTGATTCTCCAAAACACATTCCATTAAAACGGTACCAGCGTCAATCCCACTGGAGCCATTACGCCATAATAACACCTTCGAGATCTTCTACTCAGCAATCCGGTGGTTCCCATCGAACTGCCGCAAAATCAACCACGCCTTGCCTTAAACTCGAACTGCAATGACGCTCCTGCAAATGTGCAAATTCCATTCGGAGACAGCCGCGCGAGCTCGCCCTGCGCACCCTGACGCCCCCTTGACCCGGGCCTACCAAACGAGGTGGTACGTCGACCATCACACAGGATCAATTGGCGGCATGACGAGGTGATGCCACAGGGACCTTCCCGAGTTCCCAGGAGATCCGGAAGAATGGCCAGTATTCTTCAATAGTTTCACAAACTCGACGGCAGCTTCGTGGTTTCGGCAATGTCGAGCACCTGTCACGCGCCTTCAACGTTGCCTGAAAGGTAATGCTCTGAAATCAGTGTGGTATTACCTCTGCTCGCCAGACTCTGTTGCTGATGTAATGAACACACTACGAACCCCGTCACGGACGCCCTGAAGACATTATCAATAAACTGACTAGGAACAGTGGGCGTGAAACGCCTGCCCCCAAAACCGAAAAACTGGATACACTCATTGAATTTGGGATGTCCGTAAGAAACTTGACACAACACCTTATTGCAGCAGAACAACAAGCCCACCTAGGGAACCCTGCTCTGCTGCAAGAACTGGTTGAAAAACTACCAACTAACGTTAAACCACAGTGGGCACAGTTACTTTCGTTCTACCCGAAGCAAGCTTACCGAATTTTAGCAACTTCGTGTCAGCAATATGGTTGAATCGGTCAGTAAAGTAGTCGTCCTTACTGGCGGACAACGAGTGAAGAGTGAAAAATCTTCGAACTAAAGAAAAACAACGAAGAGTGAAAATCGTCGAACTTAGCAACTAGTTCAGCGAAAGAGAAGGTGGAGCAGGAAAAGGTCTGTCTATTCTGCGGAAAATCTGGGCATCGGCTGAAGGATTGTACAAAGTTCCAAAATCTTTCAGTGGATGAGCGATGGAAAAATGTTCAATCGTTAAAGGTTTGCAGAAGTTGCCTTAATCCACATGGAAGACGCATATGCCGCAATTCGAACCGATGTGGGATAGATGACTGCCAATTTCGTCATCATCAACTGCTACACAGCAAAGGTGAAGCAGCCTCCAAGAAGATGTCGGAGGCCACTCGGGTAGAAGATCATACACATCACCATCATGAACAATCTATTCTCTTTCGCATCATTCCCATTACTATCCACGGAAACTCGAAGTCCGTCACTGCGTTCGCCTTCTTAGATGAAGGCTCTTCTGCAACGCTCGTTGAACGCAGTCTGGAAGAAGAACTTGGAGTAGAAGGTCCAAACGTCCCGCTATGCCTCAAATGGACGGCCAATATGACGAGAACTGAGGAAGAGTCACAGGTAGTGTCACTGGAGGTATCCGAAATAAATCGAAAGCATCGGTTTCGCCTGATGAATGCTCGCACAGTAGAAAGCTTAAATCTACCATCTCGGACACTATGCTTTCAGGAACTGCAAAAGGATCACCCTCACCTAAAGCGACTCCCTGTACTTAGCTACGAGAACGTCACTTCGAAGCTACTCGTAGGCCTTCGGAACCTGCAGTTGGCTGTGCCGTTGAAAATCAAGAAGGGGACAAGTGGTGTCGTAGCGACTAAAACTCGCCTGGGATGGTGTGTATACGGCAGTCTGAACGCAGCGAAACATAACCAGGACTTCGAATTACCACGTGTGAATGCGAAGTTGAAGAAAAACTGAGCGGCTGGTCAGAGACTACTTCAATGCAGAGGACAGTGGAGTGAGCCACATGGGCATTCTGAAATCTGCTACGGACGCAAGAGCATGGAAGATAATGGAGGAGACGACACGAAGAATAGGGAATAGTTTCGAAACAGGTCTTGTATGGACCTCGGATAACGTAGAGTTCCCCGATAGTTTCCCGATGGCCCTACGTCGTCTGCAGTGCCTGGAGAGACGCATGGACAGAGACCCGTTTCTCAAAGAGAACATTCACCGCCAAGTACAGGAATACCAAGAAAAGGGTTTTGCATATATAGCCACAGAAGATGAAATCGCCGATGCAGACCCTCGAAGGATCTTGTACCTTCCGTTAGGAGTGGTTTGTAACCCGAAGAAACCGGGAAAAGTGAGGCTAATCTGGGACGCTGCTGCAAAAGTAAAGGGCGATACGGTCAAAATTTGGTCATTATCAACTTGACGTATTTCTTTCAATTTTGCATTTAAAAAACCTGAACACCCCTCATTTTGAAGTGTGTGTGTGTGTAGAATGTTGCTCCTATTTTGATTTTGGAATTCACTCTTCAGTTGTCAAAATGCCGTCCAAGCAAGAAAAAAGTTGCCAAATCAACCGTTACAAATGTAATTTAAGTGTTTGGGGAACGTTTGTCGACAGCCAGGAAGTCTGGATCGGGGGGAAATCGAAAACCGGAAGCCGCTGATACGACAAAGAGAGTTGCCGGTAGTTTCAAGCGAAACCCTAACCTATCTCTCCAAGATGCCGCAAATAAGCTGGGTGTATCGTCTACAACCGTACATCGAGCCAAAAAACGAGCTCTGGACTATCGACTTACAAGAAGGTAGTGGACTCCAAATCGCGATGATAAACAAAACACGACGGCCAAAGCGCGATCTGTACGCGACAAGCTGTACACGACGATGCTGACGAAGTTTGACTGCGTGGTAATGGACGACGAAACCTACGTCAAAGCCGACTACAAGCAGCTTCGGGACAGGAGTTTTATACGGCAAAAGAAGGAGGCGGCGGTAGATATTTTCGCCACACGAAACTCTCAAAGTTCGCAAAGAAATATCTGGTTTGGCGTTGCCATCTGTACCTGTGGCTTGAAAAGCAGCATTTTCATAGCTTCCGGGACTGTCAACCAAGAAATTGTCCCAATTGTCAAGCGAAGCCTAAAGAAGACCAAAAACTGTTAGGACGAGTAGCAGTTTAAGGCAAACTGGCTTTCTGCGGCGAAGAAGGTGGCTGTACAAAATCGGATGGCTAACTGAATATTTTTCCTGAATTTTATACTAATTGAACTTGAAAAAGAATTTAATTTGATTTTTGAAATAAACGATTTCACCGATTTACACGCGTTTTCCCTTGACCAAATTTTGATCGTATCACCCTTTAGACGGAATTCGTTGAACTCTCATTATTGCCTGGCCCGGACTTCCTCGTATCGTTGATATCGGTTCAGTTCCATTTCCGTGAATATTCAGTGGCAGTCAGTGGAGACATCAAAGAGATGTTCCACCAGCAAAAAGTTATCAAGCGCGACCGGCCTCTCAAAGCTTCCTGTTCCTTTGAGACTATCGAAGAGGCGAAAGAGTTATCCAGCGGAGTGAAATGGATTCACGCTCAAGGAGGATTCCAAATTCGAAACTGGTCGTCAAACCAAAAGGCATTGAATCCTAGAGGGTTTGAGCTGTTTAGTGGAATACCTGTAACTATTAATTAGAAGAAAATTAGTATCTTCCATTTAATTCCAACTACCTTTGCATCTTCGACAGATACGGTATTTCGTCTACAATGTGCAGACTTCTTCAGTGTCTCGTACTAATAACTTCGACTTACGTCGACTTGAGTCAAGTTATTAGTTACGAGACATAAAGAAGTCTGCACATTGAGACGAAATACGCAGTATCTGTCGAAGATAAGCAAAGGTAGTTGAATTAAGGAAGATACTAATATCTTCTAATTTCTAGTTGGCAAAGGCATTGTTAAACCATCTTGGAGAATCACCGAAAAAGAAACGAAGACTTGTCCCTGAAATCCGATTCTGAACGCGTGTTAGGGATAGTCTGGTGCAACCGAAGAGAATAGTCTATGTTTTTCTGCAATCTTCAGAGAGAAATTGCGACGCTAATAGAGACTGGAGCAACACCGACCAAACGTCAGGTGCTAAAATGCGTCATGAGCCTGTTCGATCCATTAGG
Source organism: Aedes japonicus (assembly GCA_034211315.2). Classification (NCBI taxonomy): domain Eukaryota; kingdom Metazoa; phylum Arthropoda; class Insecta; order Diptera; family Culicidae; genus Aedes; species Aedes japonicus. The sequence goes on along the minus strand of JASCZW010001333.1, from coordinate 50,580 downwards.
CTTGCTTGCATGTGTCCTTGTTCACGGTAAAATACTGATGCAAACCATCTGGCGAAGCGGCATTCAATGGGATGAGTATATTGACGAAAGCATACTACGAAGCATGGACGAAATGGATTGGCCTGTTGGACGTTGTCAACGAAGTTCGAATTCCAAGATGGTACTTCCATACCGCGAGCGCGGACCTATACGGGTCGTTGGAGGCTCACGTTTTTATCGACGCAAGTGAAGCTGCGTATGCTGCGCTTGTGTACTTCCGAACTTGCAATCCGGGTGGGAAAGGACAATGTGCCCTAGTGTCGGCCAAAACAAAGGTGGCTCCGCTTAGATATGTCTCCATTCCTCGATTGGAGTTAATGGCTGCAGTTCTCGGGGTCCGATTGTTTTCCTTCGTACGTGAAAATCACTCCGTTAGTATAAACCGAGTCGTCTACTGGTCAGACTCTGAAGTTACCTTGGCATGGATCCGGTCCGAACATCGAAAATATCGCCCATTTGTAGCCTGTCGCGTTGGTGAAATACTTTCAACGACCAACGTGAACGATTGGAGATACGATCCAAGTAAACTGAACGCATCAGATGAGGCTACTAAGTGGGGTGAAGGGCCATGCATCAGCGCATCCAGCCGTTGGTTCAATGGTCGAACATTTCTGCAGCTACCGGAGGAGCAGTGGCCTAAGTCAAAGAGATCTATCACGACCACCAACGGAGAACTACGAACATGTTATCTACATCAGGAAGTCTTCATCGTGCGCTCTCCGATAGAGTACGAAAGTTTCTCCAACTGGAACAGACTGCTACGCGCAACTGCATATGTAATCCGATATGGTACGCCCCGTAACCGGAATCCTGTTGGTGCCCATTTTGGAAGAGCATTGACACACGAGGAGTTAAAAGCAGCTGAGATTCTTTTGTGGAAACTGGTTCAATCAGAGTATTATTTTAACGAGAAATAAGACACTACCGGACGAGGAACGGCTGGTATTAGAGAAATCAAGTCCTCTATGGAGACTTACGCCGATGCTTGATAATGACGGAGTTCTTCGAGTCGACAGTCGCATTTCTGCAGCCCAAGGAGTAGCAGAAGATATAAAGTTTCCAGTAATACTACCCAGAAAACACTGCATCACTGGCCTTATCGTCGATTCCTATCATCGGAAGCTCCTTCACGGAAACTCTGAGACAGTGGTGAATGAAATACGCCAGCGTTTCTATGTTGCACAATTACGCACTGTAGTTCGAAGAGTAGAAAAGCGGTGTCAATGTTGCAAGGTACGTAAAGCCAAGCCAGCGAATCCACGGATGGGTCCTCTTCCCGAAGCACGCTTGTCACCTGGTGTTCGCCCATTCAGTTACATCGGCATCGACTACTTTTGACCAATCCTGATAAAAGTAAATCGATCCGTGGCGAAGCGATGGGTGTGTTTGATTACGTGCCTCACAATCCGTGCAGTTCATGTCGAAGTTGTGTATGACCTTTCGACAAAGTCATGTATCGCCTGCATACGACGCTTTGTCTGCCGCAGAGGATCACCGAAAGAAATATATTCAGACAATGGACGGAACTTTACCGAAGCGGATCGAATCCTGAGAGAACAAATCAAGCGAATCGAACAGGATGCAGCGTCGACCTACACTAATACAGAGACGAAGTGGTTCTTTATTCCGCCCTCCTCCACATGGGAGGATCATGGGAGCGAATGGTTCGCTCCATCAAGAACGCTATGACCAGCCTTCTACAAGACGATAAACTTGACGATGAAGGGCTGCTAACCGTGATAGTGGAAGCCGAAGCGATCGTTAACTCGCGCCCACTTACATACTTACCACTGAATTCTGCTCTCACGCTGAATCACTTCATCATGAGAAGTTCAACCGGAGTCAAACAGCCAACGACGACGGTAGGGGAATCTGCAAATGACGTCAACGCGTCCTGGGATTTGATCCAGCAACAGGTCAACCATGTCTGGAAACGGTGGGTGCTAGAGTATCTACCAACACTCACTAGACGCACGAAGTGGTTCGGAGAAGTAAAACCCGTTGGGCTTGGGGACTTAGTCATCGTAGTCGACGATAGAAAAAGAAATGGATGGATTCGTGAACGAATTGTTGAAGTGACTGCAGGCAGAGATGGAAGAATTCGACAGGCATTGGTCCAAACATCTAGCGGGTTGTATCGTCGACCAGTTTCCAAATTGGCGGTGCTAGATGTGGAACCTAGTGAGGCTGAGGACTCCACCTATCCTCACGGTGAGGGGGATGTTGCTACGACCACAGCACCGGCAACCCGGCCCGTAGTGCCTATACAGCAGACAACTGGTCAAAAGAAAGCTTTGCTCCATCAACACTAGAGACGCTCGAGCTACTTGTACTACAATAAGAACAATGCAGTTTGATTGTTTTATAAACTATTCATAAGCTAAATTGGAATGATCTGATCAAGATAGTGTGCTTCTGAAAATTTGTTTCTCCTTATAAATCCATTCTAAAATCTAAAATCTTAAATTATTGCAATGAAAAGCATTTGAAGCGGTCCAAAATATTTCCCGAATTGATCGAGCTGAACGAGTTCGATGCTCAAAAATCTACCCGAATTATTTGGTGTGAGGATTACCCCTGGTGAAGAGCGATTGTAAAGTTACAAATCTCGGTCGTTTGATGAGAAAATTGGCCTTATTATACACTACTAAATGTAAGTAATTATTGTTAAATGAAATCATCCTACATTCACGTTGATATTGTTTTCAGCTTGAAGCAATTGATACATAAATTGTTTATCAAGAGTAGTGTTTGGTTTTGTGCAATGTAACATCGTGGTATAGCCATTATCTCATGCGTTCCAAAACTTTTCGAAGCAATTGTCAATGAAACATTATTTCTTTAAATCAAAAATAGAATAACTAACATGCAACACGGCTTCTATAAGGACACTTTGACCTTAACTAATCTGCTTGAATTAATTGACTATTAATTATGTGCAATGTACTACGAATACCACGTCGAAGCTCTTTATACATACTTTAGCAACGCATTTGACCGCATTGATAAACCAATGTTACTCTTCAAATTGCAAAAAAAAAACGGGAATGGAGACAGGATTTCTGATATGGCATGAATCAGATTTAAATAATCCTCAAAAATTAATAAAACTTAACAGAAATGAATCGAATCCAATTCAAGTCAGTTCAGGTGTGCCTGAAGGCTCTCATTTAGGACCTCTTCATTTTATTCTCTACAAAAACGACATTTCCTTCGTTCCTAAAAAATAATGAACTCATTTATGCTGACGACATTAAGCTCTTTCTGGAGATCAGCAATGAAGAAGACATCAATATATTCCGGAATGAAGCACAATTCTAGGGTTTTTTTTTCATTAGGGCGAATCTACTATTGAGAGATTCTCTCCGGGCTCGCTCTCTTTCATTCATAAACCAATCACCTTTACGTATTTCATTCTACTATTTGTAGAGTATGCTAGCCAGCACTGTTGTGTTTCGATCTGTACTAAAGAATGCCTCGTAAGTTTTATAATTGCGCTGCAATGACTGAAAGAGAGCAAGCCCAGAGAGAATCTCTCAATTGTAGATTCGCCCTAATGAAAAAAACCCTAGAATTATTCTATATTTGTTGTAAAAAGCAGATTGAAATTGAATGCAAATAAATGCAACTTAATATTATTTAGCAGAAAAAGAACATCATCAAGCATTACACTTACATTAGGAAATCAGAATGTAGAAAAATGTGAAAGATTCAGGGTTTAGAAATTATCTAAGATTCCAAATTAACATTCATTGACCATAAGAACACAATAATTCACAGAGCAAACAATATGTTAGGCTTCATCAAGCGCTTTTGATAAAACTTTCAGGATCCATACTCAATACTGGAATATTGCAGCATTGTATGGTCTCCCTTTTCAATCACGCACGACGGAAGAATAGAATCAGTATAAAAACAATTTTTATTACGAAGGAACTAGGAAGATAGTATTGGGCTTTTGATTAATGCATTGAAAACAAAATACATGAAGGGAAGATGCTCACGAGAAAACAATGTTAGCCTCTTATCACGAGTTCAGATCGACGGTGATGAAATCAAGGTAGTAGACAAATTCGTGTATTTGGGCTCATTGGTGACCGCCGATAACGACACTAGCAGAGAGATACAAAAGCGCATTATGGCTAAGACGCTAAGATCGAACAATGTTCGCCGAACTACAAATTTGACCATATACAAGACATTAATTAGACCGCTAGTTCTCTACGGCCACGAAACATGGACATTGCTACTGGAGGACCAACGCGCCGTTGGTGTCTTTGAACGTGGAGGAAGCTAATGAACCACGAATTGCATAAGTTGCTGGGAGAACGTCCCAATGCTAAATTGCTCAAATCGGTCGACTATGATGGGCTGGGCATGTCGTAAGAATGTCGGACGACAGCCCAGTTAAAATGGTTCTCCAAAATGAGCTAACGGGCAGAAGAAGAAGAGGCACACAACGAGCAAGGTGGATCGATCAGGTAGAAAGCGACCTGCAGACTCTTCGCAGACAGCCAGATTGGCGAGGTACAGTCATGGACTGATTACATTAGTCGGCAAAATCGGAACTTTTTCGCTCCCGTCAGCATTTCTGGTTGGATTTAAAGATTTTTGCTACGCTGAATCCAAATATGGGCTCAGAAATGCTGTAACACGTCCAGTTTTTGAGAAACATGTGATTTAAACTCACAAAAACACGTACTTCCGTAGTAATATGATCTACCTAAGCAACAACCAGAATATTGGCTCTGCCCTTTGCAAGTTGGACTTGAATTTTATGGAATGGACCTCCTTGAATCCATTCGTGAACACAGATTTTTCGCAACACGTAAGATTGATGAAATTAAACGAGTTTTCATTCACAAAATTACGAATTTTCATAAAAATCAAGATTTCCTATTTTGAAAACATGAATTTTCGCTCCGACCTTTGAATGTTGGGTTTGGATTTTATGAAATAACATTCCCTGAATCCATTCGTTATCACAGATTTTTCGTAACACCTAAGATTAATGAAATAAACCGGGATTTCATTCATAAAATTACGAATTTTCATAAAAATCAAGATTTTCTATTTTTAAAACATGAATTTCAGCTCCACCCTTTGAATGTTGGGCTTGGTTTTATGAAATGGACCTCCCTGAATTCATTCGTGAACACGTATTTTTCGTACCACGTAAGGTTGATGTAAAAACCGGGTTTAAATTCACAAATTTACGAGTTTTCATGAAAATCAAGACCCATCCATTAATTACGTCGCTAAAAAAATACAGATTTTTAAGCCCCTCCTTTTTTTATCACATTTTTGTATGGATTTTTGAAAAATTTTGTATGCATCGTCACTTTTTAAACGCCCTCCGTTTTGGCCCTTCATACAGCGATATTGTGAATTCAGATCGGTGTCTCAATGTGATCTTGCTATTAAGTGGAGCTGCATCCAAGCCAAGGGCATGACGGGATGGTGGCTACCATACATATATACATACATCCATCGTCACTTTTAACCCCCCCCGACCTCCCTCTCAAAGCATAACGTAATTTATGAACGATCCCTTTAGCTGTGCCTCTTTGAGTATATTGAGTATATTGATGTTGCTTCTTACAGCAGTTTGGGAACTGAAGACCTTCAAAGTTCATTCATTAATTCAAAAGTCAGCTGCACAGAGCCCTTCAGAAACGCCACATTAAATACTCTATTCAGCAGTGCCGTATTTTAAAGTTAGGATAGGACTGAGCAAGACAGCATTAAAACACGCAAACACTCAAAAAACAAAAGAATAGACAGAGACAAAAGACTCTGTTTTAGTCACTATTGCTCGAGAGAATAAGGAAAAGATATGTTAAAAAAGAAAGCAAGAATCCTCAAGCACGTAGCTTAATGCGGAATTTTATAGAGCTTTTTGACGTTTAATTTGCGCACACTACTGCAACATTTGAATCGAAGCAGTGCGAGTGAGAAGTCAACGAAGTTGTGGGAAACCAAACCGTGCATTAATTCCCGCATGTTAGACAAAGAAAGACGATTAAATGTCGAAAAGGTCTATTGGCGTATTTGCGGCACAAAATTTGTGTCATTATTGCTGTCTTGCTTTGGCGTCAATTAATGCTCATGTTGACTCTCTTCAGCCTTGCACAATCATTTTTTATTCATTCAAAGCTAGCTATTTGAGGTGTTACGGACGCGTTTTTTTTTATTTTGTAAAAATGTCGCGAATTTGTCTGAACGATCCGCAAAAATGTTGTTGCATTTGTGGAGACGTGATATTGAAGGAACAGAGAAAGGGTGTGCACCTTTGTTGGAGACAGCATATCAGCTGTATTTTGACAAGGAGCTTCCAAATCGTGAGTTTCCATGGGTTCCAACATACTCCTGTTGCTCATGCTACCGAACATTGCTTGGTTGGATGAAGGGTACGCACAAAGGCTTACCTTTTGCCAAAGCTATGGTGTGGACTAATCCAACCAATCACATGAGCGATTGTTACTTTTGTTTGACAAAAATTCATGGATTTTCCAAATAATAATTATAATTATAATAGAGACAACTTCTGTGTACAGCAAAGATCACACCGGCCTTGGTCTGATTGGTAAGGTTAGTAAGTCGCAAACTAGGCTGGACTTCATTTCCTATTCCATCATATGAAGCACGCTACATGCAAACATCCAAACATTAAAAGAGCGTCGATAATATGCCATGGTTTCATTTGTAAACGAAATTGTTTCGCAACGCATTGACTCAGCAGTACTTTAGTCAAAATTAAGTTGTCATGTCCTTAGTCGACAGCTCCAAAATCGAAATTTATTTTCCAAAACCATCATCGCACATATTATGCAAAATTTGGGCCATTGAATCGGGTGATGGCCTCTTACAATCAATACTGCGAAACAATTGACTTTACAATTTCTAGGCATAAACTCAAACAATATTTTAACCAGATACGTAATGACAACTCGTAGAAAGTAATAATATAAATGCAGACATAACATTAATTTCTTTTTAGTTTTCCGTAATTCTAAGACAAAAAATTAATTTTAGAAAGAAAAAAATTGTATCTGTATGTACTAGTCTACGTCCGGTAGATGAAATAAAATCAAATAAAATCAAATCAAATCAATGGTGATTAGATAAAGGGTGCTTCGATAAAAAATTGGTCCACTTTAACTTGACGCATCCTTTCATCGTGCATTAAAAAAATATGCACACCCCTCATTTTGAAGATGCGTGCGTGTAGCATCATGCCTCTATTTTTGATTTTGAGGTTAGCACTTAGCAGTTATCAAAATGTCCCTGGGCCCTGGCAAAACCTTGAGGTAGTTTAACTTCAACTACCAGGTCCCACGGCTGGTCTGGTTCTTTACCATTTAGGAAAGAAGCACACTAGTGTTGCCAGATCAGTGAAAATGCAGCCCAAAAGTGCTTTTGGTAATCCTCTAGTACTTCTTACCGATAAATAGTATAGTTCTGAGATGGCGATCAATGGTCAAGTACAGTATTTGCAAATAGAAAAAATGCTGCATTTGATCGTATAGAATCAGTTGAAATAGTTTCAAATCAAATCAAAACAAACCAGCACACTTTTGGAAAGCATTACCAGATAGGGGAACTGTTCCATTATTCATCTTATGATCCATTATTCATATTAATCGGAAATGTAGGTTTGATGTATCAGTTGATTCCGTTTGTGGCTTGCTTTCAAGAACCATTAAAAAGAATTAAAATTAACAATGAATAAAAAGTACGAAATCAGAAATGAGATGAAAATGGGAACACAGAAAATAATAATTAATTTTATCAGGCGTGTAAAATATCCCCTCGTTTAGATCCAAGCCAAAGGAAGCGTAAACAACGAAATTGTTTGCAACTTTTCATGTGCCATTAACGCGAGACTCATCAGTAAAAAACCTTTTTTTCGGAATGAACGTGTTGGTACTTTTCAGTAAAAATACGTGTAATTATATTATAATGAAGTTGATCCTAAATCCCATGAGATGATTTTTTCATGGAGAGATCATAATGGGTTGAGAAACTGCTATAGTTGAAGTGAGCACGGTCTGGCGTAGAGGTGGAAAGACACATATCCGATGATATGTGGTGGTGGTTAATTTCCAAATCGAGATTGTGTGTTCAACCCTGACACTTCTTCAATTTCTTTCTATTGCACTTCTGGACGATGGCACGGCGTTTTTCAACAGAAATCTCTTCCATCTCTTGAAAGGTGCGTAAAATTTTGCTGTGTGTTGTGTTCGGTTTGACTTTTGGGTGTAAACAATGTGATGGAGCTGACAAACTACCCGCATAAATATGTATGTTCAATTGGCAGCGTTAGAGAAGTGTGCTCTTTTTTTTTGAGACAGCCTATAGGTACTCGCTTCTGAAGTTAAACCATGATTACACATTCATTATTTCTACTCAATTTTGATGTTCTTGATGTTTTTGATTTGACGACTGGCCAATCCCATTTACGCTTAGCTAAATTCGAGAAACTCAATTTTTGACTAAATTTCAAAATTTTGGCCGTGCGGTTTCGCTAGCGCACGATTTTCAAAGCAAACAGGAGCTCGAACGTATGTTGAAAAATTGAACTCATGTTCAACGCTGTTCATGTTTTATGAGACTGACCCTCAGTGCCGCTAGAATGACTAATGATATGACACATAAATTTACAAAATTGAACGATAACCTTACTGACATGCAACGCATATTTGTTTCCTGTTTCCTGTGATTTCCTATGCAAAAATACGATTCACGACTCAGCTTAGTGCTTCTTAAGAGCATCAAGCACCCCCACGATTGAACGATTCACTGCATGAGTCAACCTTTTCAAAAGCTTTGTTAATAAATAACGTCAACTGTTCATGACCGTGCCGTTCAATAAATATGTTTTTGACTATCGTTGAAATCAGAAGTTTTCACATTAAAAAACTTTCGCTTTGCTTTCTCCCTCCAAAAATTTACTTCAGTCGAAATTGATACTCAATCAATTTTTATCAGCGCACGTGCTCCAAATTTGGCTATTTAATTTGCTTTCTCACGGTGTTAAATAAAACAGAGCAACAATCACACTGGGGAGCAGAACGGGAATGAAAAATTCAATTCGACCGTCGAAGTACGGTTCTGTTATTTTTCCACTATGCTACGCGCTTTGTGAGTCCTCCGGTTGGAAAATCTAGACAAAAAGCTACCTTATTTCGACAGTTGGGTTTCTCCGTGACAGGGGATAAAAGTCGGAATTCTTGCCTGGAAACTTTCTTCAGGCAAATCAGACACCAACCAAACCCCGTCAACGGGAAAAGACAACTAGAAGGACTGAAGAGAATTGGGGACCGAGAATTTAAGAAAAAAATACAGAAAAAACGCGATGTGATTCTCTTCACTATGGCGCGATTCACATACCAGTAACTGTCTTTGGGAACACTCAGTGTGAAGAAGGCGGAACACAAAAAGGCGCTGGGCCAGCCCGTATGGAGCGAAACGTTACGGACAGAAAAAAACAAAAGAAGCAGAGCGTCCCAAAGTGATACCGTTTAATTTTTCATTCAGTCACTTTTCCAACCCGATGCTGGGTGGGGTGATGAAGAAGCTGATGAAAAAAAACCGTGGTTCCGACGCGACGTTGTCCACGGAATTGTTTCATTTCGCATGATGCTCTACACATCTCCGCTGGAAGAATATGCCGGCGTTCAACTTAGAGTTTAAGAGTTGCAATGTTGAACCAGGAACCTAACTCAGCCACCTCTAGAATTCAGTATTTCACATTGTAGCTTCCCCTTTACCGACTGAGCTAAGGGAGACCTTTGGTGGGAGCTTTTCGGTCGGCTTGAATTTGGGGTCGAGTTTCGGCGATGACGGTTAAAGTAAGATAATGAATCGTTGAAATTGTCCTCTGGTATTGCGGAAAGTATGGGGGTTGCGTGAGGCTGTGTCTTGATTGAGGCAAGATTGTACGATTATTATTTGTGTCGAGCTTTCACGACGTTGACGACGACAGATGATTTAAAGATTTGGATTGTTCTTTTTGCTTCATAGGATCTCTATTGGTAAATTACAAGCCTTTAAGACTTTAAGATTCAGAAAGAAAAACACAGTGCAACGGCCTAATTATTTTTAATATTGATTCTATAAAGCAGATTGAAAAGGATTCTTCCGTTGGATATGTAGTTTCACAAATTTTATAATTTTCCGTAGTTCAGTTAGCGTCAAACGGTTAAGTCTTGGTTGATATAGGAACTTCCATGATGAAAACGGCTACCATAGGAAGACTGAATTGGCATGATATGTAGATATTGGATTATAGATGATTTAATTTTTTAGTGATTATTCGCTGAGACTTGCTCACCGATTCCATCTTAAGTGTACCAATTGTATGATTTTAAAGCAGCCTCGGGCAGTGCAGAGTCTCAATCTAGTGCGGCTAAAATTGAGAAGTACACTGCCCCATCTTGGGATTAGAATTAGGATTCAGGAGTTTGGATGTCCCCAGGAGAGATGAAAAGTCCTGGCTGTAGTTAGTACTGCGGAAACCATGAGTACTAGGATTTTCCTTTTTTTCCACCTCTCCTTGAAATGGGCAAGCTGGTTTTCGGCTCCGGCTCAGCAACTTTCCGTGGGCAAACGCGTCTTCGCTTTCGTGAAGCACCTTCCGGAAAACTAACTGATGTTCCCTCTTCAACCAAATCAAAGTCAGACTCGTCATCTGACAGAGGAGCAAAGGGATTTGTTTTGACATTGGGTGATGGTGAGGCTTTTTTCACCATTTCGGCGAGAGATTGCCTGGAACGTTGTTTTAGTGAGCGTTCTAATTGTTCCCCGCGTTGTTTGTACGCCGCGCACGACGAGAGAGCATGGGGAGGAGTACCCTTACAGAAAGCGCATTTTGGTGTGCTGTCTGCGCAGGCGCCATCCTCGTGCTTCTCCCCACAATTAGAGCAGCGTGCCTTATTGCTGCAATGGGAGGTCGTATGTCCCATCTGCTGGCATTTCTGGCAGATCATGACCCGAGGTACAAACAACCGCACAGGTAGTCGAAGTTTTCCCAACTCAACGTATTGAAGGAGGGCTGAACCAGAAAAAGTTACGAGTCTGACGGAGTAAACCTCTTTTCACCCTTAGTGATCGATACTGTGCCTAGTTTTAGCACATCGAGTATCTTGACTGAAGGAAGCAGAGGGTTCTTAAATCGACCAACCCCCTGCTTCAACAGGATCTCAGGGGTCAAACTGGCTTCGGAGATCACACCTTCTATCTCAATACCTCGAGCTGGGATGTACACTAAATTCTCCAGTGTAAAAAATTGAGAGACAGCTATTTCGTTAGCTTGTTGAAGGTTGGACACAGCGACTTTTAGTTTATTGTGTCTCACCTTAATTATCTCGGTCACGGCCGAGAACCGTTTCGTCAGATCGTTTGAAATCTGGTAGATGTTGAGAGGTTTCGTTTTGGGCCGAAAATAGACAACCCAAGGACCAGCTGAACTATCTGGATAAGCCAGCGATCGGGTAAATTAAAGAGCTACCCCATCATTTTGCACCATAGATGATTCATCTTCCGATAATTCATCCATGGCTCGCTTGTGGGAGCTTATGGCTCAACCACTAACGTAATTATCTACAATCAATCACAGATAAACAAATTAAACCTAGGCACTCTCTATCTCACACACTCTCAGTCACTCTCCACACTCACACACACAAACAGAAACAAAAACTTATCTTATATACTACTAAAAAACTTATCTTATTTGTATCACTGATCTGCTGCAGCCGGGCGACGATGTGTGGTCGCGTGTACCGGCTAGACGTGGAGCTGAACGATGATGATAATGATGACGATGATGATGATGTTGCTGGTCGGTGATAGTTGGTGGATGGAAGAATGCACGCTACACACGATGGACTGCTGGTGTGCGTGCCGTATAGATGCGAAACAATATGGCTTTTCGATCGTGGCAATTTTGCTAATTGCAATTAATGACGTTGTTGCACTGCTAGATCACACAACGTTTTCTTCTTCAGAAACTAAATTTCACTCGCGATCGAGAAAAACTAAATGAAACTGCAGACTTGTAAAAACACCTAGTCAAAAAGTTCCAAAGCAACGGAGAGCGGACCGAACGAACTGTACCGTTCGCTTGTTTACTGGGCAATGAGCTGCTATACGTTATAAGATAACATTTTTTAACATTTAGCTTCAATAGACTTTTACAGCACACTGCATGTAAAACTTGTGTGCATGGAAAACTTGAATCTCATTGCAGAATACATTAATTTCACTATCGTTCCTAACCTCTAAGTACAGCTTTATGTCATCAGCATCTATAAGAACATTGAGATATTTTAAAATTAGAGATATGTCATTAATGTGTAAAATGGAATCAAAAGGTTCTAAGTGTGGGCCTTGAGGAACCCCTAACGTGACTTGAATTGGATTAGACTTTTTATTATTGAACTTTAGAATTTGCTGACAATCAGTCATACACGATTCAATCCAATTAAGAAGTCTCATCTCAATTCCAATTTTTCAAGCTTGAACATCAGCGGCCTTTGAAAAATCCGTATTGTGCATTAGTTATTTTATTTTTAATTTGGCTAAAACATCTTTATTTATGGTCGATTCGAAAAGTTTTGGAATGCATAATATTAGGGCAATACCACAATACCAGATACCAGGTATTACGGCAATGCCACAATAATTGTGAATATCGAATTTTTTGCCAGATTTAAAAATTGGTATCAGGACACACTTTTTCCGTTCTTTCGGAAATTCGCCACCATTCAGTGACATATTGAACAGCCGGAATAGAGGAGCTGTCAGTTCAGTTGCTGGGTTTTTCATGAATACTGGTGGAATTTCATCAGGTCCTGCGACTTTATTAGCTTCAAATTGTTTCAGACCTGTGAAAAAGCATTGAACAAAAATAACACTGTCACCAAGATTACTTGGCTGGTCAGGAAAGTATGAGAAATATTCAAAATCACGATCATTGTCCAAATATTGTGTTTACTTTCTTGAAAAAATGTTGCAAATGGATTACAAACATCTTCTGAGCTATCTCTTTTCGTCAAAAACTATCTCTTTAAATTGAAATTCTGGTGTACTTATTTCGACTAAAAACGGGACATCGAAAATCAACGATTTTAAACCCCCTATTTAAGCGATAAGACGCTCATATACTGGCTTCAAAACACATTTAAATGTTTCCAGAGGCCATCTGGTGAAAAATTGTGATTCTGGTATACTTATTTCGACTAAAACCGGTGTACTTAATCGACGATTTTAAACCCCATTTGACGCTTATTTACGGAGATAAACACATTTAAAGGTTTCCAGAGGCCACTTGGTGAAAAATTGAGGTTCTGGTATACTTTTTTCAACCAAAACCGAGGTACTGAAAATCGACAATTTTACACCCCCTATTAGACGCTTATTTACGGAGATAAACGCATTTAAAGTAGAAAAATCCTGCTACGCTTCCTATTCACCGAATGTGATTTGCCGGGTCTTTAGTTTAACACCTGCCGTAAGATTTTGTACAGTCTCCTTGTCCACTTTATTCGCCGCAGAACGCCAGTTTGCCTTGAACTGTTTCTCGCTCACAACAGCTTTTTGAGTCTTCTAAAGGTTCCGCTTGACGATGGCCCAATATTGTTCAATTGGACGGAGCTCTGGCGTGTTGGGAGGGTTCTTGTCCTTGGGCACCACTTGAACGTTGTTGGAAGCATACCACTCCATGGCCTTTTTTCCGTAATGGCAAGATGCCGAATCCGGCCAACATAGAACGGAACAATTGTGTCGCTTCAGAAAAGGCAGTAGACGTTTTTGTAGGCACTCGCTCAGATAAATTTTCTGGTTGACGGTTCCGTTCTCAAAGTAAACATTGCTCTTCAAGCCACAGGCACAGATTTTTTAATGTACGATGAAAGGAAATGCGTCAAGTTTAAGTTGACCAAGTTGTGATCGAAACACCCTTTATGTCTATTTTTGCGTCCAAACCTTGTTTTTTTTTTTCAAAACGTTGAATTTTTTAAATTTTATAACATATTCTAAAAAGTCTACGTACCATGCCAGGAAACCTATCTGAGATTAGGGGGACAATATCGATTTTGTGTTAGCTCCAATGGTGCGGCCTCTATGATGTCCGTCGATCAGCCGTCGAAAGTGCCACGCTGCACCTGGTGTAATGGCCGAAGGACTTGCCCAATGTAGGGCAAAAAACTAAAGCAGTGTATTATTGCTCTCTACATGCCAGAAACGAAAGAACGACTTGAAGTGAATTGTTTATTCTTTCGCTCTAATTTTGCAAATCTAAGCTTCCCTAAGACGAAATGTAACAAACTCGTTCATAAAGCCAAGTTTCCCAAAGACTTCAACGAAATGTCCATTCGACTACATATTTCCATTGGACTAAAAGTCACTGAACCAACTGTTACTCGACCAAAACCTAAAGATTTACTGAACATGTATAAATAAACTGCAACGAAAATTGTTGAACGAACATATAAAAGTTCTGATGGTATGCAATTGAGCATTGTAATTTTTTAACGGCACTTAACAGTTAACAGCTTATCTATTATGTAAAACTTGAATGTATTTTGACTAACATTAAGAGATATTCAGATTAATATTTCTTAGAAGTAATGGAATGTTCTATTGGGGAAGAAATCCATAGCAATAACTCCAAAGTTTGCTTGTTTTCTTCTCAACACACCTTTCACATGTCTGAAAATGCTTTGTACTCACGATATTTTCAATGTGAAAAAAAAACCACAATTCGGATTGTTAACTTAAATGCCTCTTCATAATCTAATACTACTTCAATCCATTTGATTAATGTGTTTTTCTAGTCAGATTGCCTATTGAAGCCTTTGAAACCAGATCAAATTATTCCGTCAACAAAATCGCTCGTCATCGTCGTAGTTTCTGATAGATTGGTTTGTATGTTCCAGGAAAACATTTAGATCTCCACAGGAAAGGGGCATTTTCCTCCCACAAAGGCAAAACTCAAACGGATTCGAAAAGCAAACCTTACGGGGATAACCATTTCAAAACAGTTCTTTCAATTAGTAATCGTTCTGTTTTTCGCCACCACCACCGGTCGTTTGCGTCTGCTGACAATATAGGCAAGGGCTAGGGACAGACGATGACGATGACGGAGCGACAGAACACATGTGTGCCTGGTATTGGGACTGTGAGCTAGCTAATTCGTCTCCAAAGGACCAAAACGACGACAGACGGTATGCTGTTATTGATTGAGATGTGAATGCGTCGGCTTCGAGAAAAATATGTTGTTTATTTTCATCTCATCGACTGAATCAGCTTCACTTTTTCCTGAAGCAGAGAAGAGGGACTTGTAGAAACAGAGCACTTCTAGCAGGTAAAGTGGAGAAATCTAACCAAATCCGACAGGCTTATTGGAAGTATTTCCCCCAATAAAAAAAAACGGAAGAAGCCGGAAGAGCAAAAGCAGCATTTTTTTTCATATCAACGGAGACAAATTTGCCTATATCCGGAGGGGGATGAGCGAAAACGAGCGACTGGCACAAAAGTGAGCGATCGGCTGTTTCGCTAGCAGCCAGCATGCTTGTTAACGCAAGGCGGATAGTGGATAAGACGAATATGGCCAAAGCTAAGGTGACATAAGGCTTCGTCTTGTTGCGTGTCCTTTGCTGTCATCGTCGTCGATGGGATTGAGGCGAACGATGGTACGGAAGAATCCTTATGCTCTACCCAATTGCTCGTAAGGATCCGGCGTGTTGTTCTCATCGCAGAGCTGCCACTACTCTGAATCCGATGGAAGATGATGTTTACGATTTTGCTTTCCGATAATCGGGATTATCTTTATTGAAATTTATCGTTATTTGTACACGACATAATTCAGTCAGCTGTGCATCATGCTTATGTTCACCAAGTAGATGGACATCTTTGAGCAATCGTCTGGAGAGGCTCCCTCAAGGGTTTCGTCAAGTGTTGACGTTGTGATGCGGAGAAAATTGGTAGAAAGTACCATCGCCAGGGGTGGTTTTGGAAATGGGCTTTTCAAGTTGTTGGTTCAAGCAAACTGGATTTAACGAATATACGAGATATGCATCAGAAAGGTGAATGAAATCTTGTTTTTCTCAGGATTGAATTTATTCACTTGTTCAGCTAGGGGATGAGAGCTTGGGATACAATATAGTTCCAAGTCATATGATTAAATCTTTGGTACATACATTACAGGAAATTAGTATAAAGAAAACATACATTTTACAGGTTGCATGTATGCAGCGTAGTTGAACACTGTTATTTTTCTATAAAACGAAAATGTACAGACAAATTTGTCGATTGGCTCAAAGATAAAAAAAATAGCAAGTCCAGCGGGATCATATTGAGTCACGCAATTGTGAGAGAACTGATACGGATAGATAATTGCGTCTTGGTGTGTCCGGAACTGGAAAACTTACTGGATTGATTGATAAATTGATACTCGGGGAAGTTTGGTTCAGAGAACACCTCTACTGATTTAAGAAGCTGGCGGAACAACTGCGGATAATTATCGCTGTGGTTACGACGCGGGACGCGGAAGTATTTGAAATTTGGGTGAGCTTTTTCCTTTATACTCGTTTTTAATTATAATTTTATTACTATGAAGTGATCATGTGGGTGCAAGATTCGTTCTTTCACCACTTTTATGGAGCTGACTTCACTCTCTACATTGATGGTGGAATTTGTTTTCGAGTTTAATCATTAATTTATTTAATTTAATCATACAAACATAAACATTTGTATCAGGCTATTGATTCAATTCATGATTGATTACCAATAAGCTACTGTTATTTAGCAGATTTAAAATACTTCATCGAGAAAAACATGATTTGCCTAGCTTTTGAAAAAGTTCGCACAAATTTTGTCTTAGCGTAGCTTGCTTTTGTTCGCGTGCACCGGAGAGAATGTTTTAATCAGCTCCTTCTTACATGTAGGCTTGCTACCAAAATGTTGAATATTGAGTAGAATTCTATGTTGAATTTTATGTTGATAAAATTTATAAATTTGAAGTTATCATAACATATGTGAAAAATGTCAATTTTGACATACCAATTTCAAAATTCCGTATTTCTGTGAAAAATTAAGGTAGGATATTAAAAATTTCTCCATGACTTAAAATATTACAGATATTAATGTGCACAAAATTTGAACTGTTTTCATTGAGTGGTTTGGACAACAGCTGACGTCAAAGTTGACGCTCCAACATGAGTATATCTCGCTTTCACCCCCGCTTTCATCATTTACCATGCTGAACTATCGGTGCAGAAACAAAGCTGAGGTGAATTCATCTTATTAATTCGGCCCAAACCTGTATGATGACAACGCCTCGGCTTTGTTTTCAGTATTTCTTCTTTCTTTTCAAGTTCAGACTTCAGCGAAAAGGCGTGGGTGTGTGTAATCTACAGGTAAGTTTTATAATATCAGGTTAGAAGCTATCTTTACGTGATTTCCAATTCATTTCAGATTAAACGTACCACCTTAGTGAATTAATTAAATAATAACAGCAATTACAAATTTAATCCTTCTTTCAATCAAGCACTTCCAACTTTTCTTTAATATGCTATAGTATTGTTTTCATCTATCTGTCATTCCACTCAGCCTCCATTTCCTTTCGTGAAAGAATCGACAGTAGCATCACCCAATTCCCCGAACCCTTGAGCCACTGCCGTTTTCGGAGCAATCCCCTCCAAGTTCTTGTCTCCTCCATCAACGTCCAGAACTGCCAGCTTGACTGCAGGTCTGGTGAAAACTCCTCGTGCTGTCTGCACCGTCACCCGTCGAACCTGGCCGGATTTATCGGTAAACACCTCCAGGATACGTCCTCTTTCCCAACTGTTCCGTGCCTTCTCATCAACAATGACGACTAGATTCCCCGGCTCCAACGGCCTTACGTTTTTGAACCACTTCGAGTCAGCATTGGCAAGTATTCCAAAATCTATCTGCGCCAGAACTCATCCATAATGTTTCCAGCGATTGACCAGCTCTCTAGAAGGATTCTTCCGCTATTTGTCGGATCAGCAGTTGGCTGTTTGATTACCCTTGAACCGTAGAACAAAAAGTGGTTTGGGGTAACCGCTTCTTGATCGGTGCCATCTAACGGAACATATGTCAATGGACGACAGTTGACAATCCGTTCTGCTTCTAATATTATGGTTTCCATTACCTCGTTCCATTATCCTAGATGTGGACTATTCGATATTGCTCTCACCCCATTCTAGCGAAGCGCATTCTTCGTTGATTTCCTTAATCCGTTGTATTTCTTTCGTCAGCTAGCTCCCACGAATTTTGTCCCGTTGTCTGAGAACACTTCAAGCGGAGCACCTCGACGATTAACGAACCACCTGAACGCCATTATACAAGATTTTGTTGACAAGCTGTGTTCAAGCTCTAAATGGACAGCCCGTACTTTGAGGCAGGTGAATAACCATATCCACCGTTTCCCAATACTGCGCCCGACTTTCTCCTCAAGTGGCCCATATAGTCCACACCGACGTACGTAAACGGCCGGATCAATGGTGTCAAACGAACCCTTGGGGGCGGCCCCATGATCAGTGGCACTGGAGTTGCCCTTTTGATTTTGCAGTACTGACTGTTGCGACCGATGCTTCGTGCTACTATTCTCATCCTCGGAATATAAAACTGCTGTTTCAATTCGTTGCATACGGTTTCCCTGTTGGCATGTAAAAGCCGCTAAGCACAGTCAGGTACGTGATTCGATGATTTCTTGGCAACATAACTGGGTGCTTCGCTTCGTAAGAAATAGTTGGCGCATTTTATATTCTTCAACCTGTAGAACTCCTTTTTCGTCCAGGAATGGAGACATTGCCGGAAGTGAGCTTCCTTTTGCAACACTGTGTCCTTCGCCTAACTGATGGATTTCCTCCAAGTATGCTTGTGACTGAGCCTGCCGCCAAAGTGTTTCCTGTGCCTTCGCAAACTCACTCTGATCAAGGATTTTGACAGACCTCCATTCTTTCGGTTAATGCTTCCAAACCACAATGGCTCGATGAACACTCTACTCGATGAACTGTTCGGTGCAGAGCAACTAATTTCTTCTCTCGCCGCATCTGTGACCACAACATCTTTTAGCCGCTCCGAAGGCCATTTATTCTCCGGATCCTGTAGAAATGATGCGCTTTGATACAAACGACAGCTTGCGTCAAATGATGGCCCAGTGTACCATTTTGTAGCATCATCTGCCACGTTGTCACGAGAAGGTACGTAACGCCACTCATCCACCCTGGTTCGCCAACACAAAAAGAGACGAATTGGTGGTAACGACAGTTGATTAGGATTCATGTCGATCTAACTGGGCTCACGGATTGCCACATTAGGTTCACCAACGAGGAAGTGTCCCGGTGTTAGAGCGGAGAAATCGTCGGGAGAATTTGAAAGCAGAGATGATGGACGGAAATTGAAGACGGATTCGATCTGGACAACGACAGTCTGAAGCTGGTCCACGGCGAATGAGTGGTTGCCCACAATACGTCGGAATGGTGCTTGAATGATTTTATTCCAGCTTCCCAAATACCACCGAAATGTGGTGACCGTGCTGGGATGAAGCAGAACTTTATTCCGTTCGCAAGGTAAAAGTTTATCCAGTCGTTGGATCGAACTTTAGAACGAAACTCGTCTCGCATGGTATGTAGTTCTCGATCTGCTCCGACGAAAGCAGTCGCGTTGTCGCAGTGTAACTCGAGTACGTGACCGCAACGAGCGACGGATCGTTTGACGGCGTTTATGCAGGCGGCGGACGACAGATCAGCGACGACCTAGAGATGCACGGCCTTCACCACTAGGCACACGAAAACCCCGACGTAAACCTTAACCAACGCGCCTCGTCCACTTAACGTTTGTTCGAGAAACCAGTAGTCCATCCCAGTGTTCAAAAAAGGTCTAGCTGGAGTTATGCAACCGGATGGAAG
Source organism: Aedes japonicus (assembly GCA_034211315.2). Taxonomy (NCBI): domain Eukaryota; kingdom Metazoa; phylum Arthropoda; class Insecta; order Diptera; family Culicidae; genus Aedes; species Aedes japonicus. The sequence goes on along the minus strand of JASCZW010001333.1, from coordinate 30,598 downwards.
CGGCGCCATGATTTTTTGGTTTAGCCGAAGTTAACACCGGAAACAAGTCACGCAGTTGCGCACCACCATTCGAGTTAGTTGATGACCTCGAAGTGGCCAAAAGCGCTGGCGAATTGTAGCGAGGGTAAGTGTAGGACCACCGTGTAGTGTACGAATGTGATTGGACCGAGCAATAAGCCAGCTGAGTTGGTGATCTGCTGGCAGAAGTAACGGGAAACGAGTGCCGTAGGGTGCATTCATGTTAGCTAATTGTCCTCTGATACTGAGCAATCCAAATTGGTTCATGCACAAATTCAGTCCTTTGAGTGGGGATTTCGACAAAGGTAAAGCCGGATCAGCAGTAGGATCTTGAATTTTCCGCTACACTTGGACTTCGACGGGAAAAGCAATTGATTGTGCTTGGCGCACGAGCGATTTGAGTGCATGGTTGCATTCCTTGGGGGTTGGCGAATCGAGATGGCGTTCGCTCTTTGGACGTCTGGAATTGTAAGTAAAACGGTAGCTCCAAGATACGGTACTGACCTGTTTGGCGAGATCAGTGAACCGATCGAACAGAGACGAATCAACAACGGTGCTGTGAAATGCGACGGCAGAGCATGCTTCTTTCTGCAAATCTTGAATTTCCGGTGATGAAATCACGCCATCAGGCCAACAATCGACAGGGTCCTTCAAGAAAGTCGGGCCATGCCACCATAAATCGTCCTTCAAAATCTGGTTTGCCATCATTCCTCTGGTTCATTTCCGGGTTCCGGGTTCATTTCCGACGATACGTGCTTTCACATATAATCCTTCGTTAAGCGTTGTATTTCTGCGATACGGTTTGAGACGAAAACCTTCCAGACATTCGATTGCGATTTGATCCAGTGTAGGACGATCGTAGAGTCTACCCAGAAGGTTGGCGGTTTAAAGAAATCGGTTATTCGATGGAGATTATCTGCAAGTTGGCTGCCAAGCAGCGCAGCGCAGAGTTTCAGCTGAGGAATGGATTGGCCACGTTTGGCAGTTAATAGATGGCTGTGGGGGTTTCCGGTATGATCACGAGAGACGACGTAGATACAGCAGCCGTATTTTTTTTTCGATGCATCGAAGCATATGTTGTATTCGCGATTCCACACGGCTCTACGAGGCACGGAGAAAGTTTGTAGTTGACCAACATCCGATCGATAGTTTGCGCACCAGGCAATGTTTTCTTCTGAAAGTTCATCATCCCACGAGCAGTGTTCTGCAAAAAGCATTTGGACAAACATCTTCGCCTTTACAACTACGGGTCCAAGAAGACCAAGTGGATAGAACAGTTGGCACAGTTTCGACACAATAAGGCGTTTGGCTGCGGTTTTTAGCGGAGTGATAACTGGTATCTTGAACTGGAATGTGTCCGATTGGAGAAACCAAAAAAGTCCCAAGGTCTTCACGGTATGAGAACGTTCAATTTCTAGCTGCAGTGAGGTTTCGCGCAGCTGACAATGAACGCTTGAAAGTACGGTGGTATCGTTTGTAGCCCATTTCCTGAGCAAGAAGCCATCTTGTTTCAACATCTCTATCAATTGCCGACAAATTTCGGCAAGTTAGCTTCATCATCATGGAATATCTGCGGGCTATGCGATGCGCACGGATTCACCTCCTCCATATGACCTAGGCGTTCATACTCCACAAGGATAGTCAACGCGAAGACCCTTGTTGACAGCGAACTTTTTCTCGATAGACTGAAGTCGACTAAACGCGAGCTGGTGCGAAGATTATGTCAAACTTGTATCTTTCAATTTCAAAGCCTGCCGTTACCCTATACGGAACTATTAATACTTTCTCTTCCGTTCTAGTAATATATTAAGTATCCACTCCTAGAGCCTCTCATGTAGATGGGAAATATCTGCTTCTGACAAATTTCTTCCAGTGTTGCTCATAAGGAGTGTAAGTTCTGCCGACGTCGAAGTTTTCGATTTCCTAGAAGCTTGTCGAGGAGATCGTCTGTGCATTTATAACTGGTCTGGACTGCCTGCGGATCGTGAGCTTCATCCATTACCTTTCCGCATACCACATATCCCAGTACAGTCTTTTGTAGAGAACCTAGTGGAGAGCGAGATTTGTTGATGTTCAAGCAGCGTGACTTTCTGACTTATAATGAACTAGGGATCGGCCATCGGCAGATTGCGTGGAATGTGTCACCTCGTTACATTGATGTGGTGGCTGGCTAGCGAAACGGTGAGATTCGGCAGTACTTAGCAGTCCATACTGAACCGATGATCTCCAATGCGTGAAGCGAATGAGAGTGTTGCACCAAAATGGACGTTGATGGTGGATTGCCCTATCCCACTGACTGGTGAGTTGAGCTTGACACGCTTCAATTGGAGTCGCTGGCAGAGATATTTAGTTATAAAACTTGGTTGTGAGCCGCTGTCCAACAGGGCTCTAGCAAAATGATCGTTGTGGTCTGCATCCATCGGGAACAGGCCTTTTTCATTTCGTTTCTCCTCAAATGCATGGAA
>JASCZW010001333.1:0-27723 GCA_034211315.2 Aedes japonicus | reverse complement strand
AGTTTATCACACCTCGAACGAACAATGAACTGGCGTAACTCACAATGCTGTTGGGTAGTATCATTAGGTTAAGCAAGCGGCGTCCACGAGTTTGGATAAGCCTGCGATGAAGTATCGGTGGATCCTGCGTTGTCAACAAGTTCCTCAAGAAAACGCAAGATCGATGTGCGTAGAAGTTTCGTAGGGGACATCCAATGAGGTGCTGTTGCAGGTGACTCACGTGATCATAACGGCTCAATCCGTAGACATACTGGACACAGTAGTTCAGTGCCACATGTAGCCTATCAAAGGAGCTTGCACTGGGACGGATATGGAGAACACCACCGAACAATAAATGCGGCAGGATCAACGATTTGAACAATTTAAGTTTAGTGCCAGTCACCGCCGTATAGGCACAACAATACAGCGTGTGAAGACTAGCGTAGATCTTTCCTCACTGTTGTGCTACTAAAGCATCCCACTGCAGATCGCTTTGAAAGATGAATCCTAGATTGCTGGCCCTTTCTGACTATTCGATACTTAGACCGTCCATTACAATTCCAGGTGTAGTTAGAACAAAATCTCCACCTCCGCGACGTCGACTTGTGATGAACATCGCCTTATTCTTAGCTGGATTTACGTGAAGTTCATTCCGTCGCGACCAATCTGCAATTTGTTGGAGATCATCATTCACCATCCTGACTAAATCGCGAGCACAAGGACCAAGCCGACCAACGTAGAGTTGCACATCATCTGCGTAAATCTGAATGGAGCAGTACTTGAGCACCGTCGGTAGGTCATTCATATGGCAGCAAAAGAGTAAGGGGCCGAGAACTGAGGCTTGAGGAACACCGGATGGTACCTCCACACTGCTTGAGCAGCGTTCACCACAGACTACCGTCTGTCTTCTTCCACGCAGGTAAGATTCCATCATGTTTACGGAAGGAGAAGAGAATTTGAATTGTGTATTCAGCTTTTTCAAAAGTTTGCTATGGGGGATGGTATCAAAAGCCTTCGAAAAGTCTAATAGTAGCAGTATACCAGCACCTATTTTATCGACGATGGCTCCTAAATCGTCGTACACTCCAAGAACTGCGGTTTTGATGCTTTGTCCCCTGCGGAAACCTGCCTGACAGTCAGTCAGTAAGCCATTACCTTCAATGTAGGAGGTCCTTTGCTGTTGGGTCGCAGATTGTTGATGTCGTTCAAATGCGCTTTTTTCTTCAATGGTAAAACTTTCGCATGCTTCCAGGAGTCAGGAAAGGTGGAACTTTTCAATAAGCATATTGAACAAATTTGTATTGTGTTGCACAACTAACGGTAGGATGATCTTAACGAAGTTTATTGGTCCATCCCAACCGCGCTTGATTTGATGTCTCAGATAGCATTGACGAGTTCCCAATAACGCACAGCTCGAAAAGAAAAGCTTTGCTGCGATACTGGTGCTGATCTCACAGGCGTTGCATCTCGACTGGAACTGCTTAAGAAGTTAGCTGAGAATGTGCAATTCACCTAGTCTGGATCGAATTCACAAGGCCGCGACTGTTTATCCTTGCCGACTCCAAGACTCTTTACTCGCTGCCATAGGGTTTTAGATGGAGTCATGCTGTCGATTTAGGTACTGCTGTTTGGCTTGGGTAATTTTAGTGTTAGAGCGATTCTTCAGCACCTTTTACCGTTGACGCTTGACGTCCTTCAAATGTGTTGGAGCTTGGAACCAATTCTTGTACGCCAAGTCACGCTGTAGCAGGGACTGACGGAGACTATCAGAGAACCACGGATTATACCGATGCCGACTGGTACTGACGCGGAGAGGGATGCACTCATCATGAACTCTTTTAACGTGTGCGTTGAAGAATTGCACAGATTCGTTCGGGTTTTCAATTGCGTAGAAGAGGTTCCAGGGGATGGGCAGAATTACGGTTTCCAGAGCATGTGGATCAAAATTTACATAATCTCGATGATTGCGCTGGCTGGACGTCCGTGAGATTTCGATATCAACTGATGCAAAAATTAAATCGTGCTGTGACAATCCAGAAAAGCTGACTTGGTCAAACCGCAAAACTTTATCGTTGCTGTTAATTAGGAAAAGATCAAGTTGTGAGCACCCTCCACTGTGGAAAAATGTTGGTTCTCCACTAACGGACGACAACGAGTAGGTACGCAGCATCGATTCAAAAAACGTACGCTTGTTACTAGGCCGTAGTAAGTCAGTGTTGAAGTCCCCTAGGGAACGTCCATTAATTACGTCATACAAAAAATGACTTTTTATAACCCGGCGATGGATGGATGGGTGGCCCGCCAGCTGCAGGTTTCACATAGATGATTCCTTCCTTAGTGTAGACCGATACTAGCTTACCCGCCGTCTTCCGGTGTAGCGCAGCTGACTTAAGCTTGTGCGCTTCGATGGAAAGGTTCTCGTTGTTATAAACCCGACGATCAGAATTCAGCCCAATGTGTCTCAGCTTGAGATCTCGTTTCGATAGATACGCACTGTAGAATTCATCCCGTGATGTCTTCAGAACGAATTTAACAGCGATATGACCGTCGCTTTACGAATTTCCGCCGGATTTAGTGCGCCTGCTTCGTGCCATCGTGATTGTGTCGTTCACTGCTAGGTGTTTACCGATTGCCGAGAGCGTCGAGTGTACGTTTTCGCCGTTTTGGAATGGAATGCCGCTTATGATGAGTTCGTTTCGATTTTGCAGGGCTCCGATTTTCTCGGACACACCATCTACCCTTGAACTCAGAAAATCCAATGTAGCGTCGTGGTGCTGAAATTTGGCTGTACATTAATTCCTGACCGATTTTATGTCGTTCTTCAGCTCAGTTTTAACGGAATCAATTTTGATGTTTACATCGTGTATTTCGGTCCTCACCGTGTCGATAAGCTGCCGCGTTTCCTGGAACTGCTGCATCGTCGTCTGCAACATACCTTCAAGTGTGATTGAATGTGCATTATCATCGTTATACTCGGCAGAAACCGTATTCAGCCAGTTCTGGTCATCAGCCCTTAGTCGCTTGTTCGTCAAAAGTGTGTTTTTGCAGTTGCCAACAGCAGGAGGAGTACGTTGAACGTTCGAGTGAGATGAGATAAAGACAAACAACACAATCTGAGTGTGCGTGTGTGGGCCACTACAGAGTGTTGACTGTTGATAGCAATCTTGAGTGGCACAATAGCAATGGCGAAATCACAATCAACTGCAGCCAAACTTTCGATCGAATTAAATACGGACTGGATAACACGTATGGTATTAATTCGGACACTGCGGATCATGATGGTGAAAAAACGGTAGAACTTCACTTTTGAAGCAGTTTAATTCACGATTATTATCGACACATACTCGTCGTGTCGATCGAACAAATCGCGGAAAATCCGACTGCGTACCACAGTTGAATCGGCAAATACCTGAAATTACATCATTCTATGGAAGTCATTCAAGTTGACCCAGACAAACCAGCAAGTTGTTAAGAGGAGGGGGGGGGGGGGGGGGTGTATGAAAATCACTTTTCTGCGTGACATAATAAATGGATGTTCCCTAAGATGAATATTTGTTTGTTACCTAATCGGAATTGCAGCCGATTTAAAGATAAGTACTTGGCTATAATGATGCATGAACTTTGGAAAGCATCCTAAAATTGTCTCTACGGAACATGAAATGTTAAAATAATTGTTGGAAGTTCAGAAAAACATCGATTCAAGCGAGGTACAAAATCTTATAGGTGGAGTTAAGAAGATAGTTTAGGTATTTGCATTTGATAGAGAAAAGGAGTGAAACATACAGGGTGCGGCAGAACATAATGCGAAAATGTTCAAACTTGAGTATAGGGTTAACTCGTGTAGCTAGTGACTAATTTCTGTCACAAGTGTATTTGTTGATGTTTACTTTCAAGTGCTGCATCCAAACATTCTATTTGTTTTATTGCAAATTCGTCAAAATGGTCGCGAAAGAAGTGATCACCAGTTTGTTGCTCGCCCACAAGAAGCCGAAAGAGATTTCCAAGGTAATAGGTTGCCATGCAACAGTTTACCCCATAAAAAAGTCCCTGCAAATCGGTCCGTGCAAAAATTGCTCGCAACCCGGTGCGTTCCATAAGGCTTCCTTGCAAAGGAAGCCAATATTTCGGAGAAATCCATGCGGAGAATCATCAAAGAAGACCTGCATGCATCTTCCAGAGCCAGAGTGAAACGCCACTTGATTACGGACCGGGTCATGGAACTACGAGTGACTCGTTCCAAGAGATTGCAGCATCGATGCTGTGGCCAACAGCCGCACGGACCGGTTCATTTCACCGCAGAAAATGGAGAACGTTCCGGAAAAAGTGAAATTCAAATTTCAAACCAAACATCCGGCTTGTGTCATGATGTTTGGCTTGGTGGCGTTCAACGGTTTGAAAATGCCGCCTGTTTTCATTGATGCTGGAGTTAAAGTCAATACCGAAGTATGTATCGGTATTTTAAAGGACCAAGTGCTTCCCTGGGTGAAATTCAACTTCCCCAAGGACCAAAACGTTGTCCTACAGCAGGGTGGAGCACCGTGTCACACGTCCAATCGAACCCAACAATGGTTGAACGATAGCATGAAGTTTTGGCCGAAGGATTTGTGGCCTACTAGCAGTCCAGATCTTAACCCGTTGAGTTATTCGATTTGGGCATATGTTGAAGCACGAGCCTGCAAAACATCGCACCCTAGTGTGAAAACCCTGTAGTCAACCATAACACGCACATGGCAGTCAGTGTCGGAGGACTACATCCGAAAGGCATGCTCCGGCTTACGGGGTTGGCTCGAGGATGTTATTAATAAAAATGGAGGACACATTGAGCAAATTTGTTTAAAAGGACTTTATAAAGATTACTGCACTCGAAAATGTTCATACTATTGCTTGAATTAGTTGAAAATGGGATTTGAAAGAAATCGAACAAATTTTCGCATCATTTTCTGCCGCACCCTGTAGAATCTCAAAGATAAGCTATACCTGTAGTTTCATGCCACCGGTTATGGAGCAGTAGGGGTACAATTTCATTGTGAACACTTAGTAAGAAAATAAATAAACATCAAATCCAACTTTTCCGATCGGTTGACCTGTCCAATAGTCTAACGACTTTCTAACTCTACCAACATTGACTTTAATAGCGAAGCTTTCTTATTATTGTTGTATCAGTTTTATCACAAGTATCTATTTTTACACTTGATATTGTTCTTTCCTTGTATTCTCCCATACGCGGGGTAACGATTTGTGATGATGTTGTTTTGAGAAGGAAATAATTTATCATCACCATGAGGCTCTAGGAGTAGACAGCAATTGCCAGAACAAGTTGTTCAGCGAGTATTGACAGTTCCGTTAGTCACGGCAGGTGTAACTGAATAGAAGTAGTTTAAATTGAGCGAGGGCATTGTGACTAGTATCTCGAAACAGGAACACAAACATTTACTGCATCCCCATGCGGGTAGGTCAAAGCATGATCAATGCACCACCTTGACTGGTGATAGTTTTTAATAGGGATTTATTCTCTGCTATAATATTAAAGAATATTTTGGTTTAAGTGTGAATAAATTATGAATAAATAGTGTGAATAAATGGTTTCACTTTAATGTGACATTGCTTGTTAACAACTGTCCAATTGAAAGCATAATCAATGTCACACATGTCAGTCCTGGATTAACACAAATCTAGGAATCTTTTCCGCCGCGTCAATAATCCCATATATCACCACATCTTATTGCGTCTAAACAGTATATAAATTAAAAGATAACAAGACTAATACCGCTGCTAATAAGCCAAGGGCTCTTGGTGTCTGAATTAGACGACAAAACAACCGGAATTAAAATCCCATAAATCAACATTGTTTAAAGGCTCAGCATGTCTCTCGTTGCTGTGTCGTCTGCTACCGAAATGCCATGCTCAGTCTTTCCCAAATTTGCCCCTCACACCGCTGTCTTCATCGCGCGGATCCATAGAGATTTGTAAGCTCTGCCAAATTGTCCCCGACCCTAGCGTGCCATCGTGTATGCCATAAACCAAATAATTTATTTTATTCACGAAAGATAAATATAATTTTGTCTTTTTATCGTTGCCACCACCTATGCCACCATGCTCTGCCGTTAGCGCATTGAACTGATTTTCCCCTTCCTCCCTTTCCTCCCTCATAAAATCATTGTGATTTACCCATGTGACCATGGATGGTCGATCCTTGATATTTCTGTCATTTTCTCGGTGCTTTCAAGGACGGTTTGCTGGGTGCGCTTATTCTCTCTGATAATGTCATATCCCTCCCACCGCAAACTCATCGTAGATTTTGAGGTTTTCACCCAATTTAACCGATCTCTGCAAACCAAACATCGAATAGAGGAGCTCGCAAAAGAGCGCATAATGCTGAACCACATCTCGAATGTAGCCACCCTTTCTCGGTAGTTGTACGTGTATGATGAGAACTGTGCATTGGGTTTAGTCTCGGTTTCTCTAGACTATTTCACGGTTTGGCTTTCCAATTTATAGCTGGGGATGTTCAGCTGGTCAGAATTTATTAATTGTTAAGTACTATATTTACACCCTTGGTAACACTTTAAATCCCAAACCGAAGTAAACTACGTTTGAATTTGCAGCCAAACAATGCAAAACGGAGACTGGAACTGAGCATCTCAATATAAGCGAGACTGAATGAACAAGGATGGAAGCGCAAGGAAACGTCAGGTTCACCATTGCAGCCACCAGTGAGCGAAGCATTGATGGAATAGTTTTTTGGCGTGATGCCCAGCTTCCCGCAGGTTCCACATCACTGCATGGTTGCTGATTTCCTTTCAAGCATACTGTCTATGGGACTGTTCCGGTTCACCTTCAACACATATTGTGATCGATAACTTACATCATTCGACATCAAACATGGGCGGCTAATTGAATGGCTATGTGCTTTTGAAGATGTTAAACAACTGACAGTATTTCGGTTATTATTTGAAATTTAATTAAAAGTTGATTGTGGAATATTTTAAAATAATTTCTGTTCAAGTTAATTCAATTGTGTGCGTGTGTGACTCCAACCAATTTCTGACCAGCGCGCAGTGGCACAATTCTGAAAAAAGACGGTCAAAAACATATTCACACTTTTGTCATCATTTTATCGAGTAGGTGTCTTGAGAAGAGTTGCTCAAAATGTTATTCCGCATCTTTTGAAAAACACGCCTAACCTTTCATAATGGGCATAACTACACTTTCAAATTTTAACTTTTTCCAGCTACGAGATAACGGGTTGTTGTCTTCAACAAAGTTGTAGAACAAGTAATTTTAAGAAAAGTTGCTGAAGACACTAACTTTCTAGAGCCTAGCATTAAAGAGATATAAATGGTTTTCTTTCAGCACTACCTAAAAACTGTTTTTTTGAGATAATTAGTACTTTTTTTCAAATTTGACGATTTCAATATGTTCTAAAAAATTGTAAAAATTATTAAAATACACATTTTTGCTAAACACAACAATGCTCTCCGATGACCACATTTTGATATTTAGTGATTGAAGTGTCTGTATGGCGTCATAATCAACCGCCTCAAAAAGGGTGGGCGAGCCCCGGCTTGTTCTACAACTTTGTTGAAGACAACAAAATTGTGCCACCGTGCAGCGGTGATCTTATGAAAGAAACTTGCTATTCTTCGATAATTTCTTTGTTCTACCCAGGTAGGCGAATTCATCTGAGCTATCGGTTACCAACGTTTACCTATTAACGCTCATTTTTTTGTAGTATGGTGCTCACTAGATGACGGAGCACCATATGCAAAATGAGCGGTGTAGGTTAACGTTAACCTCGTGCTTGGAATAGGGTCTCGTGGTGCTTAAGTCGTTATCTACCCTACATGTGAAAATTTTGAAAACTTCCAGGATTAAAATGGAAATGCTTGATCCTGGCGTGTTTATAGTTATATTTTTGATAAAATATAACAACCTTACACACTTAGAATATTTTACAGTACTCGGTAATTTTTTACCGAGCTTTCAACAGCTGAACGTTCGGTAATCCGATTTAACGGATTTCGGTGAAATTTTACAGTATTACGGTAAAAAGTACCGGAACTTGTCAAATTTTACCGAATTCCGTTAAATCGGATTACCGAACTGTTCAGCTGTTGAAAGTTCGGTAAAAAATTACCGAACACTGCCAAATTTTCTAAGTGTGTACCAACTTCCTTATTAGCAGAAAAAAAGCTCGTCTTAATGTGGAGGCAAAGAACTATCAAACAAAAAACTGAAGATAAAAAAAGTAACGGCACCCAATCTGTCTGAAGAAACCCAAATACAGTTTAAGAGGAAATGGATTACATTCAATAATTACGAAATATACACGAAGATTTGCTATTTGCACTTTCATTCAGATTGATAAGAAATTTTTTGTTTGTTTTTTATTTCGCGAAAACGACGCAGCGAAAGCAATATACGTCAGTGTCAGTGCACGGTTTGCTGTGACGTTCCTTATTTGGATGTAAATCTGACGAACCATTTTTCTGTTTATTTTATTTTTTTGAGATTTAATTAAATATAGAAATCTATGAATTGATTATTTCTAAACTAACATTTGAAATGGGCGATTGTCAAAAATCACGGAAGCTCCAGTATACCATTTTATGAGTGTATCGAAAATAAGCTATCCACAAACTTTCTTTCAAATTATGTTGAAACCCGATATTTTATTCATACAAAAAATTGATCGAGGTTAAACTTGAACACAATGAAGACCGGATGAAATTTAAGTTATTCCTTCATGAATTTTCGAACTTTGGATCGAATGCTCTTCATCATGTTCCGGACAAGTGTTGCATCGTATTTTTGGACGCTTGAGCCCAAATTTTTTTGAACTCCTGCATGTTCCCAGCTGCCTTACCAGTCTTCTTGAAGACTCTCTTCACGATTGCCTAGTAACATACGATGGGTCGAAGCTGAGGGCAATTTGGTGGATTGATATTTTTCTCAACGAAATCTATACACTTTTCCGTAAGCCAATTGAGAGTGGTTTTGGCATAGTGAGCCGACGCTAAATCCGGCCAAAACAGTGGAGGTGTACTATGCTTCTTATATAAAGGCAACAATCTCTTCTGGAGACACTCAGATCGATAGATTTCCGCATTTATAGTTCCGGTAGTGTAAAAAATGGTTGACTTCAAACCACAGGAACATATTGCTTGCCATACCAGTACCTTTCGACCGAATTTCTCCACTTAAATCAACCTGTCTGCATCGCTCACATCCTCCCCAATGACGGCAGTAAAGTATTGTGGACCTGGAAGAGTTTTTGAGTCCTCCTTTACATAGGTCTCATCGTCCATCAAAACGCATGCATCCGGACGCTGCAAAAGACGCGAATACAATTTCCGGGCCCTTGTTGCTGCTCGTTTCTTCTGTTCTAAACTTTGTTTCGAGATTTTCTGCTTCTTGTAGGTCTTCAGTTGGTTTCGCCTCTTGATACGCTGGATCATTCCGACACTCATCCCTGCTTTTTTGGCCAAATCACGTATTGACATTGATTTGTTCTTCATGATTAGAGATACCACTTTCTGCTCCAGTTTTGGGTTGGAAGAACCGGGTTTTCTGCTTCTTCCTGGTAGCTCATCCAAAGAATAGTGTTCCCCAAACTTATTAATGATGGTTTTAACACTCGCATGATGAATTCCAAACCGCTTCGCCAGTTTTCGCATAGTAATACCCTTCTCACTTAGCCATGTGTCCAGAACCTTAATTTTCACTTCCTTTTCAATACGCGACATTTTGAAAACGCAGAATTTGAACCGCACAAACAAGTAAACAAAAGAAAGCTGACAGTCAAACGCACAGCATGCAGTGTTCAGAGCATAAAAAACCATCACAAATACATGCATACAACGCAAATGTATGTGGACAACTTATATTCGATACACTTCTTATTATCCTCACATCTTGTATAATAATGCTTTGTTTGACATTTTCGTACAATATGTGCAGAAATATGTTTTATTGAGTTAAAAATTGATCAAAACCAAAATACGTCCTGTAAAATTTTAGAGTCTTAATGCGACTTTGGTTTTTTTTTTGGGCTGCAAAATGGTGAGTCGCAAAGGAGCGTGCGTCCCTGCAACATAGCTCTGGTCTCACAAGTTCCTACCTCATGCTTCCACGAGTCTATAGATGACAAATACCGCCAGCTAAGGGTTGCGTACGTAGCTGGAAGTGCAGCCTGGACACTGTTGTCCTTCTGACTTCAGCTAGATTGAGGAGGTGCGGCTTGAACAGTGTCTGTTCTGGCATCCAATGGTTGAGTAAGAAGGCAGCCAGTCCCACCAACGCGATGTAGGAAGTGCAACCCCGGTAAGGTAGCATGCTGAAATTGTATCCTACCACGAAAAATGGAAGTATTCTTTATACGGTATATAATTTCAGATCATCCATGGAGTTACAAGTATTGTATAGTAATCTTATATTATTTTTTTCCTTCGTGGCAATGATAATGCAGGTCAGACAGTTCAGTTATCATTTTGTATTGAAACACCCCTTCGCAATATTTTTTATGCTATTTCAGCTTCACATTAATGCAGTATTCACCCTCCTTACCCACATTTTGTTGAGATAGACTGATTTTTAACGTTTGTTTTGAGAACAGACCATACGACGGATTCTACTATAATTTTTTTATTTTTCCTTCTTCATCCGAACAAATTTAATGATTTAAAAACTAAAATTGTTTATGATCCTTCATTTTCTATTTCACAGATATAAAGAATTATTCATGGGCCTAGAAGGAATCAAGAGTTATCGGAGAATTCAAATTTCGTTCCTTTTTGTTTCTTTTTTTTTGTGTGGATTTGTTTAGTTTCTCTTTTTGGGCAGTAATCATAATCATATGAAATTTACTGTTTATTTTTAATTTTCTTTGTCATTCTGCTAGGCTGCCTAGTGATGAACATGCTTTCAATTTTCGACATTTCAGAGTTTATATCATCTAACTTCGCAGCAGAAAAGGCAAATAGTTAGCTGCATTTTATTTTAATATGTATCTCATTACAACATCCTATTATTTTCATCATATCTTCACTGTATATTATTATAATCGTAATAAAATTATTTATTTAAAAAATAAATAATAATAATTAAATTTCATCTTGAAGTAGAAGGTTACAGGAAGTTAATTCCAGATAGTACAGATATTTTATTGCATTGTATCTTGTGGTGTTTTTTTCTATTATTGTAGATCATTGGATATAAATAAAATTACTAAATGCTTTCCAATTCTGCTGATTATGTTTATCTATATGTCATGAATACATACATATTTTTTAATTTTTAATGTTTAATCAAATGTTTTATGTTGGTTTCGATTGCAAAATGATCTTCAAATTCCAGAGTAACATTGATCTGCCACTGATTGAGCTGTAAAGATGCAACAAGCTGTATATTATTATTGTATGCCTATTAATACTTTTTAAATTATTTTATCACATTTTTTAAAATTACAGGATTAACTCCAGCATTAACTGCTAACACAGAGCGCTGATTGTATTTTGTCTAAAGGTTCTGACTTCAACTGTTACATGTTATTGCTTCCTAGAACCAGCAGAAAGGAAATTTTGACTTGTAAGATATGCAAGTTTGAAAACATTATACAGAACAGGCTACCCTTTTCCCGTTTTAAAACTTCATACACTTTTTGTACTTATTTCCTTTATATATTATATGTATATTATATTACATGCACCACATTATATTTCATTGAATTAAAATATTTAAATACTGGGAGGGTGCATCAGGGCATCATTGAAGTTGCAATTGGACAATGAAGTGGATGGCCAACCGGAGTCTAGGAGGGATGTGTCTATCATTCATGATTGGTACATTCCACTCCAACAGTTGATAATTTGACGCGCCTTTCTCAAACAAACCATCTAGTGGAAAGCTTAATTGAATTGCGTATTTTGTTATTCGTTTTATCGGATCATATTGTTGGAAGGAGATTCTCTTATTCCCACAGGTTTTGCGTTAGTGTTTCTGCTTACGGGCCTGCCTTACCCTTTTTGGCCCTTCATACAGCAGTATGTTGAATATAAAACGGTAACAAAGATCCATACATACTTATTACGACTTTGGTTTTTGACCTGTTGAACTGCCAGCACTGGAAACTCGCCGTTAAATAATGACATTTTGGCATCTTGTTTGTTATTACGCGCCTACGCTCGTTGAGCGCATTAATCAACCCTCAAGCATCTTTACAGATGAGCTTAGTTTCCACGTGCCCATCTGCGAAATTTTAGATGTCTCTACCGTGCGAAAACATGAGAAAGATAGAGAGCAAGAGAGAGAGGGAGAGAGAGAGAGAAAATGCTGAAAAACAGATAATTTTTATGTACACGTTACACGCCTCTCAGCACCAAGCATAATTCTTCATGAAGGCCTTATTTTAGATAGTTCATTTATCTGGTAGGCTCAATATGGTAAGCTTTACGGATCCGATAATTCATTGTGGTTATTGATGAAGTATATTGACCTTTCTGTTTCAAGCACACATTGATGAAAAATAATTCCAATCCATCATGTGTGCAGTTTCTACCGAGTTCAGGGAGCTTATTTACGGGAACTTAGAATATCTCTCGTAAGATCGGGTTGAGATTGTGTGCTCTGAATTTATTACGATTGAAGTAAAATATCCAAAAAACAGACACCAGTACTTATTTTCACATTATTTCTCAATCGTATCGTACAGAATTTGGAAAAAGACAATGAAAAATTTATCTTTTATCTCCAAACCTCCTAAACAAACTTCCTGAACTGTCAAAAAAAGTGATGTTTACACATTTCGTGCAATTAAGGTTAGTGACGACGAATGCACGCAGACTATCGTCGTGTAAAAAGTGATTGTTTTCCCACAGATAACCTAAAGTTTCAAATGAGGATCGCGATAGAAGAGATATTTTCATCAGTTGTTTGTTTTGTTCTTGTCCAAAACACACTGCTACTTTCCAGAAGCACACGACCACACCTAGACGTGATAAGCTTAATGATCTACACGATAAAATAAGATTACCAAAACTAAGGTCTTAATTCTACCGAAATGCGGTTTTAGTAGCAAAACCTTAAGTATCGGTATAATAGTACCGAAATAAAACATTGAATTTTACTTATTTTTGAGTAAAGTTGATAAACAAATTTTATAGTAATATTTTATCTTAATATGGTTTAAACTGCTCGCATTAGGGTGCAACAATTTTGGTAAACATAACCTTAAAAAAATAAGTAATTATTAACGCGTTTTGCTTCTTTCCAACAATACTAAAATTCCGGTAAGCCATGTTGTTGATGATGATGATGATGATGATAAGATACTACCATCTTTTGTAGCAAGGTAACTTTGCATAGCAGTGTAATAATCTGAAAACGATTTAATCAGGATTCTATTGTTATTTGTGATCATCAAGCTCCTGTATGAGGAATCTCCTTCAAAAGCAAGTTCACACCCACAGCATTAGAATCAGGCCATCGATTGACAGGAATAAACTCAATAGATGGGGTTGAAGAGCCCGCCCTCGTTCTGCGAAATGTTAACAATAGAGAAGAGCAGCCCCACACTACCTATCCAAATCGCTTCACTTGGGTACCCTGATGGTCCCTCCCTTTCTCCGTTATATTTATATTAGGTCGTGCATATTCAGTATATTTTGTAGTGGTCATTTGATGGCCTACCTTGTTTTAGACAATTTTGCTAAAAGTAAAATCGGTTAGGGTTTATACCGTTCTTTACGTATTGCTCTGTGTTGTGTTTCTGCTTTTGAAGTCATTGCTCGCGGTCATAGGATAGGGAAGAAAAAAAAAGAAAAAGCATTAGTGATTGGTAACCAGGGTTGCAATTTCTCTGGGGAGAATCACCCGGGTGCACATTTCTAGCTCTCTTTGGTGAATCTCACTCAGTCTCTATGGAGATTTTCTCCAGACACCACAGTAGAGATTGTTCGACACAGCACGGGAGAGCGAGAGAATTGACAGTTCGCTGCCTGAGCGTTCATACACTCACTGCAGTGTGAACGTAGAAGAGTGAAAGAGCGAAAAAAGACTACACCGCACTAACGTGAGTGAAACCTTGATTCAAACATTAAGAAAAAATCGCTATAAAACGGGAACAAGAAAGTACAGTCCGAAGTTTTGTTCGCGACTCCCGGTTCCTTTTTTGTACTTTCAGAATATCATAGATGAACATTACGAATGATGGGCCTCAGATAGCCTAGTCGGTAAAGGCACGGAACTACCAATCCGGAGGAGGTGGGTTCGATTCCCAGTCCCAGTCGACCTAAATAAATATCGACTTCTCTGGGCATAAGAGTATCATTGTGCTTGCCACAAAATATGCAAATTCATACATAGGTGATTGGCTTCGAAAGCTTAATAACTGTGCAAGCGCATCTCGAACATTAGGTTGTGAGAGCCTGGCAATCAGCTAATTGCGATAAGCAATATGCTTGGATACGCCGAAAAGAACACGAAGAGCATTAAGAAATCAGTAACATTGTAAAAATGTTCAAATGCAACTGTTGCGGTATAAAACTAGCAATGCATATTTTCACCAGGGTGACTCTCCCCGGTGAAATAATTCTGCTCTCTTTGGTGTTCCTCAAAGATCACTCACACGATCCGGCCTGTTTGTGTGGTGAGGGTGCAAACGACAGACACTTTGGTGTCACTCAACTTGTGGTGTCTAGCAGAGAGTGGAAACAAAACAAAAATCTCTCGGGTGAGTTTGCGTTTGCCAATCTCCGGAGTACCTTTTCACTAAGCACCCTGCTAGCACCGAGGAGAATTGCAACTCTGTTGGTAACACGCTATGCGCATGTGAGATGTTCATGGTGATATTCTCACCATGGCCGTTCAGAATGGTTCGACAGATGCCTATGAGAGGTCATTCCCGATGAGTTTCCACTCGTTTACTCAATTCCATTATGTTTGGCTATAGAAAACAAGAAACATCTTACAACGTGCTACATTTCGGAATATCAGGGCAATGATCTCCCATCGCATCGTCAAGTGATCATTACAAGCTGTCCATTTGGTTCAGGCACTTTTGAACGGTGATGGGGCAGCCGATTCACACATGAAATCTGCCGCGACCGACTCGACAGAACGCGCCCATATCCCTTTCTGAACCGAAGGGCAGGGTTGAAATTTCGGTAATCCATGTATACCGAAAATTTCAGTATGTGCACTTTTTTATGCGGTTTTCGGTATTTTTAAAGACATTTCCGTATTTGATGGCAACTCCGCTCAGAATCATGCGCGTTCAAAGAACGGCACCCCGCCGCCGTACATCGAGCGGCACTTTTTCGACGCCGGATACGCCCGTTCCGGTATCTCCAACATTTTGACACTATTAGAAAACAATCAAAGCATCGAAAGAAAGCCCGGTTCCGGACGGCCGACGACCCTGAGCGACAAGAAGCTGAAGAGTAAAACCGAGGGAAAAGTGGCTACGTCGCTGCGTGCGCTTGGCCGAGACGTCGGTTCAATCGGCCGAACAGTGAAAAGGTGCCTGACGAACATGAACATACATGTCAGGAAGCTGAAGTCGCGTCCACGCAGAGGCAGCGGCTGAGTAAGATGGTCAACTCGATTTTAACGGTGAATCGGTTCAGTTATTGCTTCAAATATTCGACATGAATGAACTATTTATTTATAGAATAATCAGAAAAATAAATACGTTTTCGCTTAGAAATATATGCCACTGGCGTTTCTTCACTGGCCAAAAAATTATTTTGAGTTAACAATCACTTCCTAAGGAGTGTATCGAATATAAGCTATCCACATACATTTGCGTTGTACGCATGTATTTGTGATGGTTTTTTATGCTCTGAACACTGCATGCTGTGCTGTCAGCTTTCTTTTGTTTACTTGTTTGTGCGGTTCAAATTCTGCGTTTTCAAAATGTCGCGTATTGAAAAGGAAGTGAAAATTAAGGTTCTGGACACATGGCTAAGTGAGAAGGGTATTACTATGCAAAAACTGGCGAAGTGGTTTGGAATTCATCATACGAGTGTTAAAACCATCATTAATAATTTTGGGGAACACTATTCTTTGGATGAGCTACCAGGAAGAGGCAGAAAACCCGGTTCTTCCAACCCGAAACTGGAGCAGAAAGTGGTATCTCTAATCATGAAGAACAAATCAATGTCAATACGTGATTTGGCTAAAAAAGCAAGAACGAGTGTCGGAATGATCCAGCGTATCAAGAGGCGAAACCACCTGAAGACCTACGAGAAGCAGAAAATCTCGAAACAAAGTGCACAACAGAAGAAGCGAGCAGCAACAAGGGCCCGAAAATTGTATTCGCGTCTTTTGCAGCGTCCGGATGCATGCGTTTTGATGGACGATAAGACCTATGTAAAGGAGGACTTAAAAAGCCTTCCAGGTCCACAATACTTTACTGCCGTCGTTGGGGAGGATGTGAGCGATGCGGACAGGTCGATTCAAGTGGAGAAATTCGGTCGAAAGGTACTGGTATGGCAAGCAATATGTTCCTGTGGTTTGAAGTCAACCATTTTTTACACTACCGGAACTATAAATGCGGAAATCTATCGATCTGAGTGTCTCCAGAAGAGATTGTTGCCTCTATATAAGAAGCATAGAACACCTCCACTGTTTTAGCCGGATTTAGCTTCTGCTCACTATGCCAAAACCACTCTCAATTGGCTTACGGAAAAGGGTATAGATTTCATTGAGAAAAATATCAAGCCACCAAATTGCCCTCAGCTTCGGCCCATCGAACGTTACTGGGCAATCGTAAAGAGGGTCTTCAAGAAGACTGGTAAGGCTGCTGAGAACACGCATAAGTTCAAAAAATTTGGGCTCAAGCGTCCAAAAAATGCGATGCAACACCTGTCAGGAACTTGATGAAGAGCATTCGATCCAAAGTTCGAAAATTTCTGAAGGAATAACTTAAATTTCATCCGGTCTTCATTATGTTCCAGTTTAAACTCGTACAATGAAGGATCAATTTTTTGTATGAATATAATATCGGTTTTCAACATAATTTGAAAGAATGTTTGTGGATAGCTTATTTTCGATACACTCCTTAAATTAACTCTGGTCTCTCTTCAAATGTCGAATAAATTTTTCGCCTTTTTACTAAATAACGTCCTATATTGAAAAAAGAACATTACCCAGTTTTCAGTAAAAATTATTCTTTATTATCGTTTTATTTTATTGAGTGCTGGGTGCTGGGTATTGTCAACAATACCTTATGATCGCTCACGGGAATGACCTTTACTTTGTGTATTCGATATTTGGATAAGTCAAATCAAACACTCTTTTATTTACCGTCCTGCCATGGCGGAGGTATGAGAAATACTGATCTTTTGTCTGATGATTTTATTCCCTAGTTGCGAGATACAATAAGTAGGGTTGCTTTATATGTACATATAGAAGTGACGTTGTACAAAAACTTTATTTTAGGTTAAATTAATACCTAAGTTTAGGTTTTTTCATATGCTATTTTATTCACGTCTTGCTAGTTTTCGGATATTTTTCAAGTGCTGAAAGTTTCGGAGTGTATTCATGATAACGAGTTTTCAAATATTCAATCTTTTGCTAGCAGTCTTATTCTCGAGTGTGTTTCTGCTGCTATATATTCTCTGTAAGAAGGGTAAAAATATCCACCATATGACAATAAGGTAAAACTACAACATATCTTAAGCATTATATTCATCAAGTACGAATATGAGCTCCACAGCTTTGAAAATAATATTTGATGTAGAAGGAGATGTTCGCTCATCACCATGAGGCACCACGAGTGAACAACAATGTTTTTGGCTAGAATGAAAGATAAATACGGTCAAAATTTGGTCAAGGGAAAACGCGTGTAAATCGGTGAAATCGTTTATTTAAAAAATCAAATTAAATTTCTTTTTCAAGTTCAATTAGTATAAAATTCAGGAAAAATATTCAGTTAGGCTTCCGCTTTTCCAAATCCGAATTGCCGGGCCTTACGCTTGACCCCTGCCATCAGATTTTGTACAGCCACCTTGTCCACCCCAGACAACCACAAGTCGTATAACAGTGTTCAAATAGTATCGTATATTCCTATATTTTTAGTCAATATCGCATTTAAATGTGGCCTTTATCGTATTATGTTTAAGTTACATCGTAAAGAGTGCTAATTTTCGACTTCTATACGATGTGTCATATATTCATCGTACTGCGTCACAAACTAAATCGGATATACATCGCTAACCTTTTCAAATCGAACTTGTTATTACATATTCAATCGCATACGATATCAAATCAGCTCGTTTAAGAAAACAATGAAATTTGCACGTATATGGCCTCCACTTTAGCACGTATAAGCCATATTTTTGTATTCTATACGATTTGTTTACTTACATATAGGTTTGTATATCATAAAAACAACTTTCAATATACGTGCATTTTGGTTGTCTGGGACCTTCTTCGCCGCAGAAAGCCAGTTTGCCTTGAACTGCTGCTCGTCCTTAGCAGTTTTTTGGTCTTCTTTAGGTTCCGCTTGACAATAGCCCAGTATTTCTCAATTGGGCGGAGCTCTGGCGTGTTGGGAGGGTTCTTGTCGCTCGGGAACCACCTGCACGTTGTTGGCGGCGTACCACTCCATGGCCTTTTTACCGTAATGGCAAGATGCCATATCCGGCCAAAACAGTACGGAACAACCGCGTTTCTTCAGGAAAGGCAGCAGACGTGTATTCAAACACTCTTTCACGTAAATTTCTTGGTTGACAGTCCCGGAAGCTATGAAAATGCTGCTTTTCAAGCCACAGGTACAGATGGCTTGCCAAACCGGATATTTCTTTGCGAACTTTGACGGTTTCAGTATTAGCGAAAATATCTGCTACGCCTTCCCCTTCCTTTTGCCGTATAAAACTCCTGTCCCGGAAGCTGCTTGTAGTCGGCTTTGACGTAGGTTTCGTCGTCCATTACCACGCAGTCAAACTTCGTCAGCATCGTCGTGTACAGCCTCCGGGATCGCGCTTCGGCCGTCGTATTTTGTTTATCATCGCGATTTGGAGTCACTACCTTCTTGTAAGTCGATAGTCCGGCTCGTTTTTGGCTCGATGCACGGTTGTAGATGATACACCCAGCTTGTTTGCGGCATCTCGGAGAGATAGGTTAGGGTTTCGCTTGAAACTACCGGCAACTCTCTTTGTCGTCTCAGCGGCTTCCGGTTTTCGATTTCCCCCGATCCAGACTTCGTGGCTGTCGACAAACGTTCCCCAAACACTTTAATTACATTTTGTAACGGTTGATTTGGCAACTTTTAGCAATTTTGCCAACTTTGCGTGCGAGTAGCTCGGATTTTCGCGATGCGCGAGCAAAATTTTGATACGCTGCTCTTCTTGCTTGGACGGCATTTTGACAACTGAAGAGTGAATTCCAAAATCATAGGAGCAACATTCTACACACACACCTTCAAAATGAGGGGTGTTCAGGTTTTTTAAATGCAAAATTGAAAGAAATACGTCAAGGTGATATTGACCAAATTTTGACCGTATCGCTCTTTATGAAGAGAAAGTTTTGATAGTTCCGCTAGTGTGCGGCAGGCTTGGGAATATAGCAGATGTTTTAGGAAAATTGAACGAAAAGTGAGCCAAGATTATCGGGGAACATTGAGTTTACTCTGAAGCTTTCAAGTTGTTACCGGGTTGCATTAATCATGTGGCGAGCAATTACGACTCAGTGTTTTCAATTTTTTAAATTGCCGAATTTTTTGCTTCACGTACCAAAATAGTTAATTTTACTAATTAGATGAGTCTAGACACTACTAGGAAAATAAGCGGTAAGTGATTCTATGGCATGAACATTTTTTTCTTGATGTAGAAGGAGATGTTCGCTCATCACCATGAGGCACCGAGAGTGAACAACAATGTTTTTGGCTAGAATTAAAGATATGAAGAGAAAGTTTTGATAGTTCCGCTAGTGTGCGGCAGGCTTGGAAATTTAACAGATGTTTTATGAAAATTGAGCGAAAGGGCATGTGTACGAGTGGTACTCGAGACCAACGACATTTTTGCCTAACATCCCGCTGCGGGGTAGGTCGAAGCTTACGGACTATGTCCGCCACTTCAACAGGCCTCCTCCTTCTACATCATAATCGTTACTCCTCGCACGGAGAATATATAACATAACAATTAATGTATTTTTTTTTCTTATTGTACTAATTGAATTCACAGTCATTTTTTTTTACAATCATGGACATAGACAACGCGATGGAATCAAAGCTGCGATTTCGAATAAGGATACCTGATGACTGGATCAATAATGGTTTATGTGATGAAGAAAAACGGAAGAGAAGTTGAGAAATGCGCGATTATTCTTGCCTAGCTAATGGCTGATATACGGCGTTTATAATTGTCCAGCTGTCTACACAGAGGAGAAAACACTGGCTCTTCGTTACGAGATCCGAGTTGATCTGAACAAAGGTCATAATCTGCTTCTGAAAACTTCGCCATAAGATCGCCAAGCAGATCTTAAGGTTAAAGGAATCTACCCTCTTGCGCCAAGGGTATCCAAACCAAGCACTCCAAGTTCGTGTGCTTTCTTGTCTGCTCCTTAAGAGAAGCATGTCATGGAATTGCTGAACGTGCCCGACGATAAGCGTGTTCTGAAGTTTTTGAAGTGTCGTTTTTAGAACGCGAATTCGTGTTAAGAGGAAGCGTGGAGGAACTGAGGCCACCCTCAAGTAAACCAGCTCTTGTGTGTGAAGGGAACTGTATTTTTCTGCTCGATTTGTAATACAATTTTAAGGATTACATCCAAAACACGTGTGAAAAAAGAATCCGTAAATATGGATATGAGAGTACAGTAGATTACAGCATCAATATCCAATCAAAAAATCGGACCGATGTAATAACTTGTCTAAATCAATACTGAAAGATAATTCAGGATCATGTGGAAAACCCACTCAAAAGGTTTGAATAAGCATCCATGTGATAATGATCCTTGTGGTTGCATCGACTCAGTTAGACTCGTTTGCTGATACCTAGCTGAGTTAAAAAGTTGAATATCGAAACATGGTGTGTGGTATACGTAAGACTCGCGCTGAGTATGGAACGCTCTCATGCCAAAGATATGAGCGTTAGAGAAATTAACTGTTCGACAAAGTTGTAGCTAAGTGCTACAAGTTCACAGTTAACCTGTCATATTTTAGCCTTGCATGTTGTTATTACAGTCAAACAGTGGTGTGAAACACACGGGATTTAGTTTACACCGGAAGAACTCAACCCACCTAACTGTCCCTAGCTTAGACGTTAAAGAAATTTTGGGCTATTATGAAGAGGAAGCTGAAGGTGAATGGCAGTGTCGTCAAAAGCATCGATGAATTGAGAACCAAGTGGAATAAGATTGCCAAAACGATGGATAAGCATAATGTGCGCCGGTTAATGAAACATATTCCGGGAAAAGTTCGCAAATTTCTTCGAAATCGAGATGATTATTTTTTTGTTGTATTTTCTTTCTAAAATTCCCATAAATTCGAACATTTAGGTTAAAACAGAATAATGTTTTGTTAATGTTTTTTTGTGGAGTACTTTTAATCTGCACTGGACCCTTCTATTGGTAAAAATTAGCTTCTATTAGCCTCTATTTTAAATCAACACACATACGTTCCTAGGCTATGGTGCCCATTTGGTCACTGTTTTTATCGTGATGATTCAAATAGTTTTAATAATATTGATTCGCTTTCATGTATTGTGTATGTTTCTTCTTGTATGTAATCTTATTCATAACAATGTGTATGTGATGATGGTCTGGTACTGTGTTTTTTATTTATAACCAAGTCTCATGCATGATTCATGTACATGTAAACATGTATTCGGCATCCCCTTGCAACCCTATAAATTTATGTGAGGGGCTTACCTGAATGATGTGCAGCCATATACTTACTACCTAAACCGCGTGCTACGCTGGCTGAACAGCTGCTTGTATTCCACAACCACTCGCGTCCATGCATCCATCATTGCAAAACCGCATGCAGACCAAGGTTAGTATAAAACGGTGGAGAAAAATAAAATTTTAGTGTTTACTGTTTGGAGATTATTGGTGATATTCTCACAACGAGTCTTTGTTTCTTTAACTGAAAATTTCGAGTCGCTATAAACTAACCATGCATGGCTTAACCCTAAATTCCAGCCTACTCTACAGTTTGTGATCTAGTTTCTATCCCAAATTTAAATATATCTTATATAAGAACTAATATGAAACTTTGAAAATAACTTGTCTACCTCCTATCTAGCGGGTTTATTTATTTTTCTAGCAGGTTTATTTAGAGCGTGGTATGAAGAATAAACTCTCATCGTCTCGCATTACAACCGATTACAACTGATTTGCCGTTATTGAACTTTACAAACAAGGAGGTGAACACTTCAGTACTGTTATTATATATGACTCATCTAACACTGCTACTGATATAAGCCGCACTGGATAGGTTTATTCTACTGCTTCTAATGGTGTTTCCTAAGCGGGCCCTCCGCGTCCCATCTCGAATATACATGATTTGTCATCGTTGGTCTGATACCTAATCATAGCATTCACCCCTTTCGAAAATAGTACAACTACATTCAGTTATTAGAAAAATGAGTAAACCAGGTATTTTGGTTATTCATTTCATAAAACAAATGGATGAATAACAACATAAGTTGCCAAGAAAATGAAAAGTGTACTTTTAGTCTTTTCCTTTACATAGAAAGTAAGAAGTCTAAGAATGAATCGCGCATAACCCGCCAGTATCACACCTGATGTCAGTGCCTTTATAAAACGCTCTACGACGTGGCAGTGAAAAAAATACTATAATGTGTGATACTACTGGTAGAATTCTTGGTCTCACGTGCATGTTTATAGCATGAGATACACCTTCTCACCGCTGACAAGGTGGAAAATTTTACCCACGAGAGGGATGACTTTTAATTCACAAGGCTATTAAAGCAAAGCTAACCGACATAGAGAAGAATTGTTCCTTGATCTCAAGGCTATTCGCCTCCCCAAGCGGACCCTCCGCGTCCTACTCTTTCCATAAATCCTTAGCCTATAATTCTTTGCCAGCATCCGTCCTAAGTAACACTCTTCGATGACTTTTGTTCTGTTCGAAAGGTCTGATCCCTAGCTAAATAACATGTTGTTAGAGTTTGTGCTTTGATCACGGCTGTTGTATAGATCCCACATTTAAATTATACTATATATTTGCATTTTTTGCACTTGAAACATCAGGACTCATTATTAGTTGCTTACAATCATGATCAAAACACTCACCCTTTTCGATAATGAAGCGAACAATAAGATTATTAATGGTACCAACTGTATAGGTGTATTTGATGTTCAATCAATGACAGTTAGAGAATAACCAACAATGAAAAAATTGTCAGCAAATGATAAGGGCACATTTTGTTTATGAGTGAATTTCGGCTAAACCCACCAGTATCACACCTTTTTCAGTGCCTTCAAATAAACGTTCTATGACGTAGCAAGAGAGAAAGATGAGTGTGATACTATACTATATACTCTCATACTGGCCATTTGCATGAGATTAGCCCTCTCAGCTACGACAAGGTGACAACCATTATATTCGAGAGGGAGAATACTATTTTGTTAATCTATATCCAAAATATGCGCAATAGTCTATGTTCCTGTTCTAACTGGGTTTCGAGAATTTCGCCTGGCTGAAGGCTAAGGCGGGGCTTCTTGTGCCAACTAGAAAATCTTTTTCGAGTGAAGCAAAGCTGATGTTGGTAAAGCTCTTTCTACAACCAGTGGCACCTTTCTTTTTATCTGGCTTATAAAGACAGCCCAGTCTCTAAGCGCTTCGATGTCCCAACGAAGTGTTTTTCTTGGCCTCTCAATCACTCCGTAGAATACTGAATACTATTATATAATCTCACGCAACCACGCAAGCTGAATTCTGTGCCGTCGATATAAAAGTGGCTGCCATCCTTTGTCGCTTCTAAAATATGTACCGCCATAAGGACACACTTGCTCACTGCAAAGCAGCTACTCTGCATGATTAATTCTCCGGCTTTTTTGGCATTTTTCGATTAGAATTTGTTTTTTTTTCGGCGCGAAAGCCCCAAATCTGACTTTGATGGAAATCTCGACGAAAGAAAGTAAAACAGGTTAAAAAGTGTCAAAAGTAAATTAGTTGTGCTGAAATTGTTTACGTTTTGGCTCTTTTCTTGCGTTCTAAAAATGTTAGTCTAGATATTATCAGTTTAAATCACTAACTGTGAAGGAGAAATGCATATAATATTATTAATACTTTAGCCCTACAACGCAACCGAAGCAAGAATTATGAAATCCATAACAATAAATAATGCTGGTTCTGCCCAATCGTTAGAATCGCATGAAGAGAATTTATATTACAAGGTGCAAAGTCAAAAGCCTCACCGGGGCATAAGCCAAAGCTTACTGACAACGACTCTTCAATATCCACTTATTGCAGTGAACGAAAGAAAAAAAATCAGTGTGAAAAATGGAGGCTATTTTCAACACTTCTCTCCACTGATGGATCCGATTGGATTGACTATTCGAAGAAGGCAGGCAGCCCAAGAAAAGCAATAATGACTTGCTCGGGCCAAAGTGTCTGGCAGCTTATGAGAATGAGAACGGAAAAATGCCACCAGGTAGAACTCTCCCTTGAAGAGATAGTCTTCGGACCTCCAACCAGCAGCAGCCAGAAACGAGAGAGACGATTTGAAAATGTGGAATGCAATTTTCCTTCACTTTAGATGCACCCGTGTGATGCTCGTAGACATGCGTTGCATAACAGATATGTCCTCCCCATCTCCAGAATGACCAGATGTGTATATGAAGTTGGATGCTAATATAAGTGCTGGATTATATTGACCGAAAATGAGCCATGAATTGAAAAGGATTGTGCAGCAGCAGAAAGTGTCCCCAGGGTGTGATGCCGATATGGTTATTATGACCACTGGCATACGCAACGTTCATTTGCCCCCATCGTCTCCAATGTGCTCGAAGAGAGATGTTCTGGTTCCGCTCGGCTGAGGTAGATATGCGGAGAGGGGATAATAAACGCTACGCAACACCAGTGAGTATGACGGAGGAAATGGTAGCTCTGGGGACCTCGATGGCCAAGTGGCATTAGAAGGCACGATTCTTGGCTAATGTGATTCTGAAGGTGGCAGATTCGATTTCTGGTGAATGAGTATTTTTTCATGTCTAGAGATCCACGTGTTCGTTGATGGCAGAATATAGGATTCATAGCATGAGTAAAATAAATCACAAAGAAAAAAAAAAGAAAAAAAACAACAAGAACACAACTCTTTCATTATGCTCCCTAGGTGAGCTGATCTTGACTCAAACCAGAAGCGCATGCAGCTAACGTTTTTAGCGCAAAACTATGATTTATCAACCGTAAATATCTGAAGTAGTGGAAAAATTGAAAATAACTAGTAATCGTTCGGAGAAAACTCATAAGGTTTTTAACAAACAAGATGGCTATTAGCTGTCATTTCTTGCAAGCAGGAGGCCACCTGTCGTTTGATATTCGCCCGACTTTCTGAGACAGTCGCCTCAGGGGACTCGTGAACGACTATTAGCTCAAGGCCCAAACACTATTGAAATAACCACTAAATGCATGAAAAACGCCAATAAATCCTGCCTGCTGGTTTCCCCACTGAACCCTAGTAAAAAAACTCAAATTTAAACTCGCGCAATCCGAATGAGCTAACCGAAACAGGAGAAGAGAAGCCTGATATTGAAAACAACGAAACGGAAAACGAAAACGGATTTCACGAGGAGTCAACTCTATGGGAACTGCCCAAAACGAACTCAGTACTTCAAATCATATAATAATCAAATAAATTTATTTCCCGGTTATTCGCGAGACATTCGGGTTGGAAAAAACATTTGGTTACGGGAAATATTCACTGAGAAACAAGCATGGCCACGAAAAAAGGTTTCCACATATTTACCTGCGCAGATTTTTGACGACTTCTCGATGACCAACAAGACTAGATGACTTAATGCCGGCGGGGTACTGGCGACGTAGATGGCGACAAATCTTGATGACGATGTCGGCGACGAAACTTGGCCGCTGTCTTTGCTGAAATGGCATCCAGCGATGGCAGGCGAGCTCGGGGAGTATGGTCGATTTACAGATGCATATGGAGTGGCGGCTGGACGGAAAGCTTCCGATTTTGAATTCGTCGAGTGCGTCCGGAATTTACCGTCTCGTAGCTCGCTTTCTCATGCGACCCGGCTTCGCGTACCTTTCCGCTATAACCGAGCGGGGTTAAAGGAGACTCCTATATTTCGGGTAAGGTCCGGTTTAGTGTCCGACACTTGGCTACGAATTACTAAACCGCGCTCTTGGTAACCTTTCAACAGGGGTTGAAACGATTCGTGGAATTACGACGGATTATTGGCAATCGTCGGGTAAAATTTCGCATAGTAGTCTTTCGAGCTTCACTCCCCTCCGTTTAACTAAACGGCGATACGGTCAAAATTTGGTCAATATCAACTTGACGTATTTCTTTCAATTTTGCATCTAAAAAACCTGAACACCCCTCATTTTGAAGGTGTGTGTGTGTAGAATGTTGCTCCTATTTTGATTTTGGAATTCACTCTTCAGTTGTCAAAATGCCGTCCAAGCAAGAAGAGCAGCGTATCAAAATTTTGCTCGCGCATCGCGAAAATCCGAGCTACTCGCACGCAAAGTTGGCAAAATCTCTAAAAGTTGCCAAATCAACCGTTACAAATGTAATTAAAGTGTTTGGGGAACGTTTGTCGACAGCTAGGAAGTCTGGATCGGGGGAAATCGAAAACCGGAAGCCGCTGAGACGACAAAGAGAGTTGCCGGTAGTTTCCAAGCGAAACCTAACCTATCTCTCCGAGATGCCGCAAATAAGCTGGGTGTATCGTCTACAACCGTGCATCGAGCCAAAAAACGAGCCGGACTATCGACTTACAAGAAGGTAGTGACTCCAAATCGCGATGATAAACAAAATACGACGGTCAAGCGCGATCCCGGGGCTGTACACGACGATGCTGACGAAGTTTGACTGCATGGTAATGAACGACGAAACCTACGTCAAAGCCGACTACAAGCAGCTTCCGGGACAGGAGTTTTATACGGCAAAAAGGAAGGGAAAGGTAGCAGATATTTTCAAGCACACGAAACTGTCAAAGTTCGCAAAGAAATATTTGGTTTGGCAAGCCATCTGTACCTGTGGCTTGAAAAGCAGCATTTTCATAGCTTCCGGGACTGTCAACCAAGAAATTTACGTGAAAGAGTGTTTGAATAAACGTCTGCTGCCTTTCCTGAAGAAACACGGTTGTTCCGTACTGTTTTGGCCGGATTTGGCATCTTGCCATTACGGTAAAAGGCCATGGAGTGGTACGCCGCCAATAACGTGCAGGTGGTTCCCAAGGACAAGAACCCTCCCAACACGCCAGAGCTCCGCCCAATTGAGAAAACTGGGCTATTGTAAAGCGGAACCTAAAGAAGACCAAAAAAAACTGCTAAGGACGAGCAGCAGTTCAAGGCAAACTGGCTTTCTGCGGCGAAGAAGGTGGACAAGGTGGCTCTACAAAATCTGATGGCAGGGGTCAAGCGTAAGGCCCGGCAATTCGGATTTGGAAAAGCGGAAGCCTAACTGAATATTTTTCCTGAATTTTATACTAATTGAAGTTGAAAAAGAAATTTAATTTGATTTTTTAAATAAACGATTTCACCGATTTACACGCGTTTTCCCTTGACCAAATTTTGACCGTGTCACCCTT
>JASCZW010001332.1:0-87064 GCA_034211315.2 Aedes japonicus | reverse complement strand
AGTGGGAAAAAGGACATGAATCGCGAAAGAATTCGGCAATTCAGCTCCAAGTAACACAAGCCGCAAAATTCAGTGGACAAAGATTTTTAGCTTATTTTACTACAATTCCTCCGTATTTTCGAATAATGCCCAGTAATCTATGCTTGAGGGGTCTGCGGCAGTCGAAATAGGTCCATATATGAAATTTCGCAAAATCGAATGAAGGTAGTTGCAGCCACTCACACGAGTCGGGAAACGGAGATATTACTGATTTTACCCCACTTCCCCCATATTATCGGAATATTGCCCATTTATGCATACGCTTTCAGATGTCTTTGGAATAAAACAAATTAACTGGGCCCTTTCGACCACCACAAAAAGTATAATTCCATTACCATCAGATAATTCATCTTCACTCAAAGTTGTCACTCATCTTCACTATATTCGTCATCGTTTTCGCTAGATTGGGAAATGTTTTCGTGTTCCCGTTCGTCAGATACACAGAACTGTAGCATCTGCGCTTCGAACTCTGGATCATGCTTCCAGAATGATTTTTGCCGCTTGATTTGATCGATAGATACTCCGTCTTGGAATCAGACCAAGTCAAAGCTTCTCTCATCATATCAGTAAGGTTATCCTCCGCAGAAGTTTTCAGTGCAAAGTGACTTGTTTCTCTAGCCTGCTCGTTGACGACGTTCATCGTAAATGGCTAGAAACATACCTTATTTTTATCAAATTTACCAAACGTTCAATCAATTCCGGTAGATGCTCATATTTATGCAGACATGGAGGGAGCTGCCGTACAAACGGAATTTCGCAACGTATTATTGTTGCTCAATGTCAGTGTACAACTTTTTAGAAGAAAGTGCCAGACTGCTGATGAGCCGAATGTTACTTATCAAATCCAAATAAGCAAATAAGCCCAATATCTCCGTAATCCGACCCGTGCGTTGGCTGCCACTGCTCCATTAGATTTCTAGGAAAGAAATCCTCTGATCATAAATTATTCAGCAATATTCAAAAGTACGGGAATTGGTGAAAAAATAAACCCAATATCTCTGTTCGATTTCAGGGAAATTTTACATAAGAATAGGCCTATTTCGACTACCGCAGATCCTCCAACATAGATTACTGGGCATTATTCCAAAATACGGGGAATTGAGGTAAACTAAGCCCAATATCTCCGTCCACTGAATTTTGCTGCAAATGGGACCTCTTCATTCGATTTCTCAGAAATTTTCACATAAAAATGCTATTGTTCACTAACTTTGTGCTACTTGGAGCTGAATTATCGAATTCTTTCGCGATTCGTGTACTTTTTCCCACAGTGCATTCCCCTCAATCGAGAAATTATTTGATCCTGAGGGTTTGTTTGCTTTTTTAGCTTCGAGATTTGAATTGCCTTGGTGAAGATGATCTATGATTTTCTCCTGTGTTCCGACGTGTTGTTGAGTGATCATCTTATGTCCAGCTTTTACGCCCGTTGCACAGTGGGGAAAAAAGTGCCCGAAACGCGAAACCCGAAGAGAAAATTACCATTAGCTGTATGATTATTATTATACATTTTCCATTCATGTTGTAATCACCATTATACGTATCATCCGTGTATAATGCTAGGTGTAATGTAAGAAACCATGCAAACTTTAAACAACCATAAATAGAGCGTATTCTATATACGATAATGATTTCATAAACAAGAAATTAACAGTGCCGTATAGTATATTCCTTGTTCATTAATTGTATGATATAACGAAAAAAAGATATGAATTATGGTCACGATAAACAAAAAAAAAAACAGGAAGCTGTTGTAACAATACGTAATTTATAATTTATTATCAAAAAATGTATGACTCATGTTATAATACTGATCATTATAATATGTATTTGTAAGGGAGAAGTTTTATCAGTTTTGAAGGGTATGTTGCAATTTAATTAAGTAGATTTTACTTTCTACCTGAATTTTAATCCACTTGTGAACAGTATTGTTGACTTTAATAATATACCTTTGATGGTCGATTGATGAAACCTCAAATAAAAAAAAAAAAAAAAAAAAAAAATGAAAACAATATTTTACGATATAACCATAATTGAACGATACCACCTAAAGTAAAACTGCAGAAAAAAGTATTATTCACAAATTATTTACTGTATTATACACCAGAAATTTTGTTCGAGAAAAAGTCATTTTTTGTATGGTAACGATACTTAACAACCTATTAGTGTTATGGTAAGATCTTGATTTACCATAACATATATCATCGATATCGAGAGATGAACCAGCCACCGGCTGAAAGTCTCTCAAATAAAGACAAACAAACAACAACATATCATCGATATGATACACTTTATCTTCTGTTTATAATTGTTGGAAGATAACTTGAATAATTATGAAACGATAAATGGTATAATACGTTTAAAATACTTGTTTATTCGGGAAGCATTCTATATCTCAGCTCGGAGTGGAACGATTTTTATAAATGTTACTTCAACTGGGAGGAAAATGTCTTAGAAATCGAAAGAAATTGGTTTCATTAGCCGCAAAAAACTGCTTATGAAGCTAAATGAGCCTCATTTTACCCTGGTTCCCCGTATATTTCCTTGCTGTTCCGAAATTTCTTTGCTCGGTGTGACTCAAGATCAACAAAATGATGCTAGTCCTATGTGAAATTTCCAGGAAAATCGATTGAAGTAGGTTTAGTTCATCGCACGGCTCTTGTGAATGAAGATATGGCTGATTTTACCTCTGGTTCCCTAATATTTACATGTTTTTCACAATATTCTTTGCTCGGTGTGACTCAAGATCAATAAAATAATGCTAGTTCCTTGTAATTTTTTTTGGGGAGTCAATTGAAATTAGTTTCATTTACCACACGGCTCTGTGAACGTAGATATGGCTGGTTTTACCCCTGATTCTCCTAATAGTTTTGTGTTTATCATAAATTTCTTTGGTCCTCACTCCTGAAGATCAACAAATTAAGGCTAGTCCTTCGTAAAATTTGCTGAGAAATCGATTAAAAATAACTATAAATTAGAAGAAAAATTAGTAATCTCCATTTAATTCCAACTACCTTTGCTTATCTTCGACAGATACGCGTATTTCGTCTACAATGTGCAGACTTCTTCAGTGTCTCGTACTAATAACTCGACTACGACAAACCAAGGTCCTTCGTCCGGAATTTCATCATCAGCTTTTTGCTTCAAACGATCTCACCCATTGCTGGTTGTTTGAGAACACCAGCATATCGTTCACGTATACAGTCACTATCAGAACCCTGCCAGCTTCAATCTTGAAGTTCACACACCGGTCGTAGGCCGACCGCTTCAAACCAATGCGCTTCAGCTCAGCATCCAACTGCCACACCCTACTGGCTTGCTTGAGCCAATAGAGGGTCGATGAATCCGTCCGGCTGTTCCATATAGAATTCCTCTTCTTCATGGTTGCCCTGCAGGAACGCCGACACCGCGTCCAGCTGATGAATCAGGAGATTCATCTTGGCAGCCATCGACATCAGATATAGGATGGTGGCATACTGAACAACAGGGGCGTACGTTTCGGTGTAATCGATAACATGTACCTGGGAGAAGCCCTTGATGACCAATCGGGCTTTGCACCGCACCACAGATCAATCCGAGTTCGTCTTCTGCTTGTAAACCCACTTGCAGCGTAGAGCCTTCCTCCAGTTTGGTAGTTCAACCAACTCCCATGCTTGGTTCTCCATCTGGGCCTCGTATTCCGTCAGCACCGCTTCCTTCCATCTGCCGCTATCGTACCGTGCGAATGCCTCTCGGAGCGTGGCTGGCTCGCCCTCCGTTCCGATGGAATGTATCTGTTCAGATCGGGAACCACTTTAAGGAAAAGTATTACAGTTTATAATATAATCGGCCTGGGACAGTGTGCTCCTTCACACTGCGCCTTACCAACAATTGTACGGTTGTTGAGGGAGCACGAAAGGTTGCAACTCCACATCATCTATAGAGTCTACGTCGTTATAGACCGTTTCATCCAGGACATTCTCGCCAGCAGCATCGTCCTCGGGCTCATCATCTGCCTCGGTTGGTTCAGTCTGGTCAGTCTGAATCTACAGCTCACGTCCTTCGGCGCCCACGTTTAATGCTTCTCACTGCATTATCTCACTGCGCTTCAGTTGGCATTCGTCAAGAAAAATCACATCTCGGCTGACGAAAATCTCCTTCGTCTTCTTGCTGTACAGTCTATACGCCTTCGAACCATCGCTGAAGCCAACGAAACTGCACGCTTCAGACTTCCTGTCCCACTTCCTTCGCGTCTCCTTCGGCACATGCACCATGACCTTGGCCCCAAATATCCGTAGGTCCGACACAGCCGGTCGCTCTCCGGAGAACTTCTACTCGGGGGTCACTGACAGTCCCTTTGTCGGCAATCGGTTGACAACGTGGGATGCGACTGCAACGGCTTCTGCCCAAAATTGTTGTCCAGGTTAGCATCGAACAGCATGCTCTTCGCTCTTTCGGTCAACGTTCGATTCATCCTTCCGGCCACTCCATTTAGCTCTGGGATTCGCTTGATCTTCTTACCAGTCTGCTTTTCCACAAAGGCCATGTAATCTTGCAATGCCTCACCTTGCAGAAGGTGAGAAAATAGCGATTGCCTCCTATCGATATTGTCTCCATAGGGCCGCACAAGTCCGAGTGAATAAGCTCTAGCACGCACTTCTCTCGGTGCCCTTTCGACTTAAATGGTTGACGGAAATGCTTACCTTCAATAAACGGTTCTTGTTCCGGCACAAGTGAGTAGTTGCGCTAGAATCGAAGAATCAATCGCTATCGCTTCGTTTGGATGACTGTGGGCGTGCGTGGGTGGGCATAGGCGGCGAAGAAAGCTGCATTTTCTTTTGGGGTACCTCGCTTATCCTTCTTCGTGGCCCGCTTCCTTTGACAATTAATGCACATTAATTCAAAGTGGCCAAGTTTCGTGCATCGGAAAAACTTCACACAAGCCTTATCAACTTGCTTCTTTGGTACATTTTGCTTGCTTTCGGACGATTTCGAACCACCCTTCCTTGACTTCCTGCATGAGCTTCGCCTTGACTATGTCCGCCGTCAAAGCCACTCCAAGCCCATGATCATCGGATCGTACTTCTACGGCAGACTTTTCAGCAGTAAACTGCACAACCAACACACTTAGATTTTTCTAAGAAAATCTGTAAAATTTTACCGAGTTCTCAACAGCTGAACGTTCGGTAATCCGATTAAATGGATTTCGGTGAAATTTTACAGATATCTGTAAAAAATTTACCGGATTTCGGTGATATTCTACCGAAATCCGTTAAATCGGATTACCGAACGTTCAGCTGTTGAGAATTCGGTAAAGTATTACAGATTTCTGTAAAAAATTCTAAGTGTGAAGTATCGTCCACCTTGAAGCCGACCTCCATCAGCTGGTTATAGGTCAGCATAATCCCATTCACGTACTCCTGAGGAGACTGGCAAATGACGTCGTCGTTCCTCTTGGCCCCGATCAATCGGATGCCTGTCAGCCTCCGAAGAAGTCCAATCTTCCGGGTAGAGCCACTGTCTTCGAATGTGTTCCGCAAGTTTTCCCATGCATCGTTTACGATTTTCGCATTCGCACTAGGCCGTAGATGCTCCGATGAATGTTGAGACGGATAGTTGCCAGAGATTGTTCCGACAATGCTTCACTAACTACCGAATCTCCTTCATGACGATCCTTCACGACATATCAGGTCCGCTTCATAATGAGTACCATCTTGGTGTAAAACGCCCACACTGAAAACTTATTTTCGTTAAGTAGCTTTCACGCGTTTCGTAAACATAGATTTTGTACATTGAACAAATGTCTCGTTTATTGTATGAAACATTCATAATGCTTTTTATCTGGTGAAATGCTATCATTACACCTGTTTGTAAAATGCACGAAATGAACTTCGTGATGACCAGCCAATCGCTGTTTCTCTTTTATACCGTACTCATGTATGATGGCGTTGCTGCTGGTATGGGCGAAAAAAGTTTATCTATCCCAAAATAAAAATCAAACCGCTGTCGTGAGCTATAACTTCATGCTCATTAATCAAGTATCTTCTCACGAGTCAGCATGGCCTAGTGAGATCAACCACGGATTTAGAATCAGCACTTTCCAAACATTCAGGTTCAATCCCCATGTCTGAAACAATAAAAAAAACGCAGGACAATTCCACGTGGTTGCGCTTTTTTTGTCAATTACATTTTGAGTCGATAAAGTAGGATCTGTTCAGTCCTTCGTGCAACCACCAGAGAGATGTTTCTTTTAATTTGTGACAAAATATTCGTAACTCTTTGCATTGTTTCCGTACAATGTACGAATGTTCTCTCTATGTCAACAAAAGCTTCGTGCTTTTGACAGTTGCGCGTGCAATTAATTACAAATGTATCTTCATAAAAAGAACAAATCAGTTTCGTTGCTGAAAACAACGAATGGATTAGTGAGTATTACTTTCGATTTTGTAATATAAACTAAAATTAACTTTCAGTGCAGGAGTTGTAATTTCCACGAAGAACTTCTCTCGCATGCAATGACACCATGCCTCCAGATAGTCTCGTTCCGCCAGCTTGCGTTCCAGCCCCCCTGCCATCGCCGCCGGCATGCGCTCCTGAACTGCTTCCATCTCCATCGTTCGGGTTCATCTTATTTCCAGGAACTTCTTGAGTCTTGATAGTGAGAAAGAATTTTCTTCTTTCAAACAGAGCCCGTTAAAAGATAAAAGTTACTCTAATGACGTGTAGCAAAAGTATTTTTGGTTCTTCAATTCATGGCTTACTACTGTGTACAATAATAATTCAACGATTACTTAGTTTCTAACACCCATCACTTCGTATCCAGGTGGCTGTTTCATAAACAACTCGTGATATAGTCTGCTGTACAAGTAGGCGGTTATTGAAATGTTTTAACGTCATTTTCCTGTTACTCGCCAAAGTTAGACGATTTCGAACAGTTAGGTACCTCATACCGAAGCAAAAACTTCCGGTAACCCGGAACAAGTCTGGGAGAGTGGAGTGTGGAAATAGGATGACCTGTCTTCGCCGCATTGATACAGATCTTCCATTCGGTGAAGTATTCAGGCAGAACATTCATGCTTCGCTGTAGTTTCGCTGTAAGCGCTCTTGTTGCCTTACCATTGTGGACGACTGCGGTATCATCGGCGAACAACGACAGAGATCCATTTTCAGGGAGCGGGGGTATGTCCGAGGTGAATAGGTTGAACAGAAGTGGACCTAGTATACTTCCCTGTGGAACACCGGCAGAGATCTCCTGTGCATCGGAAACTGCACCTTGCAGCGAAACACGGAATGTCCTGTCCGTCTGATAATTTTTAATTATCTTCACCAGAAAGATGGGAAGATTGTATCGATGCAGCTTGTACACCTGGCCATCGTGCCACACGTTTTCAAGGGCCTTCTCGATAGAGAAAAGTGCCATGGCAGATGATTTAGAAACAGACTTATTCCGTCTGAGGATGTTAATGACTCGGTTAAGTTGGTGAATTGTCGAACGACCACATCGGAAGCCAAATTGTTCGTCGAGCAAGATGTTCAGCTCGTAGGCAGATGAAAGAAGACGACGGTGGATCGCTTTCTCAAACAGTATCGATACTCCTGAGAGAAGGTTGATTGGTCTATAGCTTTTGGAACACGAAGGGTCTTTCCCAGGTTTCTGTATTGGTATGACTTTGGCTGACTTTTAATACGAGGGGAAGTAGCTAAGCCGCAGACATTGGTTTAAAATCAACGCCAAATGAACGTAGAACTGGGGGCTCAATTGCTTGAGCTCCAAGTTCATGATGTTATCGAACCCTGGGGCTTTCATATTTTTAGACGCTATGATATAGGCCAACAATTCGTCAGCTGAGATTTCCAGCTCTTCCGAGAACTCAGTAGGACTTAAATGGCAGCTTCGTGTAGACTGACAATGTTTTGTCCGAGATTATGGGAGCTGACGAAGTGTTGACTTATCTCAGCAGTCTTCTCTGCAGGAGTGATCAAGCGATCCTTAGAGTCATTGTTGTCTAGTGAGATCAACGGTGGAATGGGTCTTGGCTTAGGTTTCAATGTTTTGTCAACTTCCAGAACGGTTTTGCACAATTTGGGAGAGAGCGGATCTTGTTTGCAAAATTGTTATTTTTAAGGTCCACCATTCTGGCCTTAATCATTTTCGTCACTCGATTACAGTGACTTTTGAGCGTTGACAAACCAGTTCGCTGGTATTGCCTTCGGATGGCGTTTCGCAATTGTATTAAATGTTTAGTTGGTCTATCAATGGGTACAGAGTTGCACCTTGCCTGGGAGATCGCTTGCTCGGTGTTCTGTAGCTGCCGATCGATGTCATCAGTTGACTCGAGGTGCACGTTGAAATCGACGGTGTCGTTGACATGTTGTCGTAACCTCTCCCATCTGGCACGATGGTAGTTCCGCCTGGTGATCCGTTGCCGGTTAACCGAGGACCCACCTTCGGCCACCACTGGAAAGTGTTCCGAGCTGAGCTCCTGGTGAGGATGATGTTGATTTTCGAATTGACCCCTAATCTGCTCAACCGGGTGGAAGTATCCAGGCCTAGGACGGTGTAATGGCCCTCTTACAGGTATTCCTGCTGAATTATTCCGTTCCGGTTGCGCCGGGTGTTCCCCCAGGTTTTGTGTTTAGCATTTAGGTCTGACCATGCCTCCGAGTTAGCTTGCCAATGTCGTTCCGTAGGAACGTTATTGTTTCGTTAGCGGTGCTGGCTTGCTTGGGACAATAATCCGCGATGATGGTGATAGGACCGACGGCAGTTTTGACCTCAACTCCGATGACTTCGATAGGCTGCAGCTGAAAACTCGGAAGCAGATGGCAGTTGATATTGCAGCGCAGGGCGATCGCAACTCGTCCTCCACTCCCATCAAGTCGCATAATCCGATATCCTGGGATAAAAACGCTGAGTTCCGGCTTAAGATGTGTCTCGGTGACGATAAGTTTTCGATGGCCTTCCTGTTAAGGAAGTCCCCGAGCTCGATTGTTTTGTTCCGGATTGAACAAGCATTCCAATTGAGGATGTTGGTGGTGCGATTATGGTCCATATTTGAAAATAAATTTCATCGTCACGGATGTGGCGGCTTTGAGCTGTTCCTCCTTTGAGCGGCAGGAACGTAGTTGGCGGCAGCACTCTTGGGCAAACTCGACCATTTGCTCCTAGTCGTAGAGCTGTCCATCGGCGGGTGGTTGCGTGGAGGTACTGCAACCCGGATTTTCCCCAGCCTGGAAGAGGAGTCGGCGTGGAGGCGGCGGCGGCTGCCGCGAATCGACTCTGAACGGAGGGTGATGGCCGTTTTGCATGGTGATGGTTCAGTGGAACGGCGGCAGATTCGGCACTTGGTACCTGAGCGGCGGGAAGTTCTCCTCGTTCATTCGAGGTGGCGGGCGGCGTTAACCAGGCCGAGACTTGGTGGACGCCTTTTTTTGACAGGCTCGATTGCTGCTTTCGTGGTTAGCGCCACAGATGGCGCACTTTGATGGGGCACCTTCATCCATCGGGGCACAATCCGGCACACTTTCCACACCGGGGCTTCATGTGGCAGTTTCGGGTCCCATGACCAAACGCCAAACACTTACCGCACTGTGTTACGTCATGCTGTTTTGGGCGGTACCAGTCCCACTCGATGATGATATTGAAGAGGGCCCGTATTTTCTTGAGATTATCCATCGTGATGGAACCCTTCTCCAAGTGGACCAGATAGAGTTGGTCCCGATGGTTTCCTTGTCTTTGGTGCCTGACTGCAAACACCTTCAGAGGTTTCAATGACATCGCCTGCAGCTCGGCAAAAATTGATTCCGGAGTGTACTCTGGGGGGCCACGCAAAATCACCTTCATCGGCTTGTTTCCGGGAACGTTATGAGTATAAAACTCGTGAGTATGAAAGCGCGGTACTCAGCTTCAGTTGAGCACATTATCTTTGTGCCCGTACTGCACTGCTTAAACAGCAGAGTAAGTTTATTTGTTTTGAGTGAAGCAATGTTTTTGGACGTGGTGAAAAGCGGTGGGATTTTCACTTTCTTCGTTACCTCCTGTACCGGGAGCGCAGCAAACCGATTGCTCGCTAGTAATCGGGCGTTGGGATCCGATGAATCGGCGTCGTCATGTCGTTGCCGCTTGGAGCAGCTCGGTGTGCTTGCGGGAGCTGATGCCACCGGCGTGGTTGTCACAACGTGTTGGCTTTTACGACCCATTGCCGTGGCATTAGGTCGAGCGGAAAAGGTTGCACACTCTTGCAATGCTTCTCTTTGGCTTGCCAACGCTTACAAGCTGGCAAGAGCTGGTGAAATTTCACGAGTCGGACGCGCAATCGCGAGAATACGAACGAGGAATAAAAACTTTGAACCGAGAGAGCGAAAAACACGTCCGTAAGTGTCGCTTGATCGAACTGGAATAAGCAATGGGCGATCTCGATCCGTTTTTTACTGGATCGATTTGTTGGGCTCGATTAATCGATATTTTGAATCGATCCTATACTGTTCGATTTTTGACTGAACCGATTTTTAGTGGCAGAATCAACTTTCAATCTCCACACGCTAAGATAAGAATACGGAAAAGTCGGTAAAAATACCGAAAACCGCACAAAAAAGTGCACATACTGAAATTATCGGTATTCAAGGTGTTCACGCACATAGAGCGATTGTTCTTACATCAACCCGGTAAACACTTCCGAAAGGCGCGCGGTGATATCGTCACTGAGAAACGGTATTTGCGGACACTGAACGAAGAACTTTATTTACCGAACAAGATACGGTTTATTATCGGTGAATGTTAACCGAACGCGGCGGTGGTTTATTATTAACTGACTACATATCATCTGTTTTCTGTTCTGCTGCCTCTACGCAGTAGAGGTGGTTTGAAGCAAAACAATAGACGATCGTGAGGCGATCGCAGTTACCTACATGTGTGGTACGGTGACCGACGACTTAGTTAATGAAACTGCGAGAGTGGTGACCACACTAGGGTGGTTCTCGCAATATTTTCAAAATACAGAACTTAATTATGGCACGATCACAAGGATTACTGAAATTTCGGTATTGTTGGAAAGCAGGAAAAAGTTAAAATTTCAATTCTTACCTGTCACTGTCGTTCGGTTTATTTACGATATTTTGTCTGCGTTTAGAAAGAATGGCTGAGAAAGTGATAAGAGGTATAAGCTAAAGCTGAGTGCCTCTCTGATGATAATTTATTCCCACGAAACTGTTTTCTGTAGAAATGTAACAAATTACCTTAAATTAGCTTTAACAATTTCTAAATTGTAATTATATAAATTACAAATCGATTTTTTGTGTAAAATGCCCTTTGCTAACTGGAATCCTTGATGATGAATGATTGAAGCTAGAACTGTTGCTTACGGCTATTTTTATAGCCTGCAAAGACAAAAGGTTACATTTGTAATACATTTTCTCTCTGATTGGTCGAAAGAAGCTTATTGTTAAATGGCTCGGCGTACCCTCGACGCTAGTGACTCGGTTGACTGTATTAGTTTTGTTCACGGAATGTGATGCATTCCGTCAGTTTGATTTCGAGTTGGTACAACTCGGATCGCTACACGAACGATGCTGCAAACGAGAGCGCACGGGTCCATCGGTGTGCACGCACTAGGAACTTTCGCTGTTGACACTCACCGTATCGCACAACGATCTAGTGCTGGCGAAAACTCTCTAAGATGACAGAATTCCATTTTTATTTCCTTGTTCCTTCATTGCTTTATCAATCCATCCTCCAAAAATGTCACTCCTTCTGGTAAACCGCGAGTAAACGGTCCATGTCCTACTAACAGTAGTATTAAGTCATTCATGTTATCAAAAAACAATGTATTATCGCCTCCGTAAAGCTAACGCGATTGAATCTCCCAGATAAACGAACTAGTTGAACAAAAAAAAATAAAGCTTCGCAAATTAATCCAACCGTTGTTATGGATCTAGAACCCTAAGCTGAGAACAGGTAACAATGAACTTAAGCTAATTGAAATAATAAGCTCTACTGACTTATATGGGTGCCTATTGGCAATCCGAATAAAAGTGAAGGTTAACCTCAGTCAAAATTATAATAATGATGATGAATTCCATCCAATTAAAACGATGACAGAACGTAATTATCCATATCAATTGCCATTAAACTACGTACTTTACAGAGGTACATTGCAAATATTGTCTAACGCAGTTACATTATGCAATCTTTAAATTTACTGCCAACTTAGTTTTAAGGCAGCCTCTAATAGTTTCAGCATTATATGTATGTGCCTCCATGATACCTTATGGCATTATGAACATAAAACCTATATGAATTTTTCGTTTCGAATCCCATAATTCGTTTCAGTCAATCATCGAGAAGCTCTTAAGAATAGTCCCCTGAAAATAATTTGAAACCGAACATCAATTGACATCAGTCCCAACAGTACGACTCCACGAGATGTTAATACCGTAGAACTGACATTTGATTGTGCTCACAAACTTAGAAGTGCTTTT
Source organism: Aedes japonicus (assembly GCA_034211315.2). Lineage (NCBI taxonomy): Eukaryota > Metazoa > Arthropoda > Insecta > Diptera > Culicidae > Aedes > Aedes japonicus. Next base: position 74,575 of record JASCZW010001332.1, on the reverse strand, counting down.
CAAACATTTTATTGATATTGTAGTAAAATAAATACTTTACAAGCTATAAATTCTAGTGTCGGAATGATTTGGATTTGGTTTCCATCTTTAAAGCATTGTGCAAAATTACAAAAATCTTCTTCGGCCTATCACGGCTACTTACATCTAGAGAAATAAAAATGACTAGCTGCGTACGTCCTCCCACATCCAAACGGTAGCACTGATCGGTTCTGATCCATGCTGTTATTTGATCTTCTTCCGCACCTCGATCTTGTACAGAATTAGTCCAAACTGGTGAACGAGCGAGCTGAACTGCTTCAGGATCCGTGCCGTTGAAAACGGATTCTGCTCGTCGTCGTAGGCGTAAATCGGGCACGTGTCCCCAATCTCGTCCACATCGGTGTTGATGCCGCAGAGATGTTGGCCCTGGAGTTTCGGCATCGCTTCGATCGAAAGGTGCGGATAGAACACTTTGCTCTGGGTGTGCTTCAGCAGGATAGTGGATCGGTTGTGAAAAACTTCGTTCAGTTCCTCGGATAGACTGGAGGGAATGGCCAGATAGAGAAGGTATCTTTGGTTGGAGCTGTATTGCTTCATTTCGCATGCATCCAGGATCACTTTCAGCCGGGAGTAAAGTTCGTTCAGGTTGATGCTGCCGTATTCGTAGAGGAAGAAGCGCTTTCCACGGCGATATTTTTGACCGTTTTCAGGATTTATTAGGAGCGTATTGCTGCTCGGTTGGTTCAGGAAGCATTGAGGCATGCTGTAGATGTGGCTGGTGGCCAGGTGGATGTTGGTGCCGGTCGATCGAATCTCAAGTTGACGACTGAGGTGTTCGGCCAGTTGATAGACGCCTCCTTGGTGGACGAAGCCGTAGAACAGAGTTAAGGCGATGTTGGTCGAGTACCAGACTCGTAAAAGGTACCGGGAACTGACGCGAGTGCAGAGAAAGTGGTTGTAGAGAAAGTTCTTAAGAAGGGAACGCTCTCGGAAAGGGTAAGATGAACAAAATCCTGTTTTCAGCTTGGGAGCATGGAGAAGGATTAGCGGAAGTGTAATCGGGAGAAGAAATCTCGGTTCTTGGTGATTGAAGAAGGACAGCATGATTATTGGGAAGAAAATTGCGGAAAGCATAAGACCGACGAAAGATTGCGCCCTTGGCAGACTGGTGTATTCGTTGGAAGCGAGGCGGTGCAGCATGAGCATGAAGGACATAACGGCGATAATTCCCAGGATATTATACAAGATCGGAATGTTTACCATCAAGTGAAGGTAGTATGGATGAACTCCGTGCTTTTCTGTGTTCTCCGGATTGATGTTATATCGTATGAAATTCAGGGGAGTCACGACGAAGTTGTTGATGGTGATGTCCAATCGCTCCACTTCTGCCGGAGTTATGTATCCATAGTAGAACGAATCGACTAGGATGAAGAATACTATCGCCGGAATTGACGCCATCACGAACGTAATTATTCTTACGTTGAAATCCGCAAAGGAAACCGTTCTGGTCCCCATTCCACGCAGCAACCAATGAAACACCAGGGGTAAGCCAAAAAGGAAAAACGTCGGCCTATTGAAAACGCCAGCAACGCAAAGCGTCGCCATCAGGACGCACTTGTTAAGTGAATGCGATGGTAGGGACATCTTCAACTTAAACAACTTCACCTTTTCCACGGTGTTTTTCGCCTTCTGATACTTTTCCTCCAAAAACTCCTTCTGATAAATCACCGTATTCGAATGGATCATGCAATCGCTGACGATGTACAACAGTAACGAACAGAGTGCCATCTCTATGCAATTTGTAAACGTCCTCGTCGAATAAACCAGCATCACATACGAACTGGCCAGCGTCAGCAACCGGAACTGACTCTGCAACCCATAAGCTCGACAAATCTTCTGCAAACTCCAATCATTCACGAACGACAGCATCACCATCAGCAAGCGAGGAAACACCAGTGTCACATAGCTTCCCCGGAGGCTTACATCGAACAGGAATTTAGTGTACATCGATAGGAACCGAAGAAAGCTGAACGGCAGCTTCATGCCAAAGAACGGAATCGCCATCGAGCGGATCGGGAAGGTGTTGTTGAATTCCCATGTGCGGGTCACTTCCAAACCGTATTCATCTCCTGAAAATAATATAAACCACTTAATTCCAACAAACCCGTATTTTCGAATTTCTCTCAAACACGCACCGGTAACGACTTCCACAGATTGGAAAAATTCATCTGGATGGATGTAGCCCACCTGCGGGACGAAAACCATCGCCACCCGCAGAAAGCACAAAATGTAGTAGGACACTAGGGACGGATTTTTGGATTGGATCGAATTGGTATTCATCGTTGATTGATTCACTCGTCGCTGGTTTAACACTAAACTAAAAGGATTTGCAATGTTGGTTTCTTCAATTAAAACTCAAATATTGATCGGCGCCGAGTGCGGTTTGTTTTGGTTTTCTCTCGTTCGTTTCACTCAACTTCGGCTCGGTGTACGACTGTTTTGACAACAGGAACTGTCAATCGGCTTTCGTCAGGCTGGGTGGTTGGGGGGAAAACATTTCGTTCAGTTTTATGCTCACGATATGTATATCACACACGCTATGGGCGGGATACTCAAATGTAGTGAAGAAAAGCAGCATCGGCTGGTTCAGCTCAATTAAATAAATATAATATTATGGGGTCCTGAACGAACTTTTCTACTGGTTGGTTTTTATACCGAGTTTTGAGAAGTTTTAGTCGCTGACAAGTTAAAAATGTCTGTTACACTGAAGTTATCTAGAATCATATTGCTCGTGTTATAATATTTAATCCGGCGAGGGCTTTGATGATTCTGTTGCGATGGCAGGCAGGTACCTGACGTGCCGCCATGTTTTCGAAGCCAAAATTGGATCCGTCTTCGTATGGTTTGTTCACAAATTTTAGCTGAATTCAACAGCTGTCAGAGGGGTCCATGATTCTGGGCCCGCCGCGATGTTAGCTCTTTTCAAGACAAAGGTAATAAGATAGGGGTGTAAGCTACCTGATGCCAGGATTCAAAGAGGAGCCCAGCACTGGCGCACTCTCTATCCCTGGTCGTTGGTTGGGAATATCTTCATCTCATGCCAGATCGGGGGGCGCGACACATCTGAATCCAGATTCAAGATGATCGAAAAATCCCACCCTAGCGAATCAATCTTTAAAAAATCTTGTTTCAGCTTGTGAATCTTAATCCATCAACATGTATCGTGCTGCATCTTTTTGCAGTAAATCTTTAAAATCTTTATCAAAATCTTTAAAATCTTCTTTCTATCTACTAGGCGTGCGCACGTCGCACAAAAGCAAAACAAAAAAATCCTGCATCTGAGATAGATTCGCGCCCCCTTGTTTTGAGAGCCTTTTTTATTTACTTTTTCAGTTTTCAACTGTCACTAAATTAATGAAGATTTTTATATTTTTTGAGGAGTCATGGGCTTTTCAAATTTACACATATTCTGGAGGGCCTTCTTATTTTTAAGCAATAGGGTATTATAGGGGTATGTGGATTATAAAACTGTTCGATAGTTAATATGATAATATGCAGGCATTTAAATTATTTTTTAATTTTGACAAGCGAAACTATTGAAAAAAAAAACAATTTAAAAACATAATGATTGCAAGACACACTGTCGTGAATCTCGGAATGTATGGGCTCCATTTTCGGATTTCGGGCTTCTTGTTTCGAATAAAAGCTTGAACACGTCTTTCCTTGTCACGGTCAATCACAAGACTGAATATATTTATTTCCCAACTCTCTGATTTTTCGTTCGCCTACTACCTAACTTGTTTGCTAGTTCTCGCACCAATCTCTCATCTATCTTACTTCTGAAACCATTCTATCCCGTTTTATTTATTTTTATATTTATTATTAATCTGTTCATTTTCCCCACTCAATCCCTACAAACACCATCCTATTTCACCATGAAACATGCTACAAAAAAAAACAGACTACCTAAACCAACGAACCAACCACTGATTTCTAGCATACATAAGTTGACATTTATGTCATAATGTGGAGCCCCCGGTACTGAAAATCAAGTGGTATAACTTTGCACAAAATGTCACTTTGTGAAACTGCATGTCGTTTTGTAAAAATAAAAATGCATAGATTTTTCTTGTTTAAAAATCGGGAAAAAATAGTTGAGATTCATAAAAAATATTTTTGTGCTAGGAAGAACGCCCATCATCGATACAGATAGAAAAAACCATGTTGTTTTTTTTAAATTACACCCCCTATTAACGTATGCATTAAAAAAGGTTATTGATTTTAGCGGTTCTGCATGCGAATACGCTGCCACCTGTGTATCGCTTATCGTACACAAATAGAAAGAAACATTTAATTTTTTACGGTATCTAATGCACATAAAGAGAATGCTAGATGTGGCAGAAAAAAGTGAAATATTCCATGTAAATTCAACTCAGATAACGCCTGAATCTAGTTTTGTTGTATGAAAGTTTGCAATCAATTTTGTTGTTAACGTCTCATTTCGCTTGTTATTAAGGCTGTAAAACAATTGGCGAGGTTAAATTTATTGTTGACTGAAAATTGACAGATGAAAAATTATGCTGCTACCCTGCTATCCGAGCATGGTTATTTCTGACAGATGCGAAGTTAAAATTTTACCATCGTGGCTGCATTCTATTCGAAAACCGGTTTATCAACAACAGGGATTTTTGAACATGCCAACATAACTTTCGATGTGTAATTTTTTAACCAAAGTTAAATTTAACTCGTGAAATGGTTCACAGCCTAAACGACAGGAAATTTTACACGCTAGTTGAAATATATCATGTTTTTCTTAGCAACCGTAGTATGTACTGAAACAAATTGACAACGTTATCAATCTCCCAAATGGAGCGGCTAAAGGAGCTGGTGAAAAACATCTTTTCGTGCGCGACGCCGTGTTCATAATGGATGACGAGATCTACTTGGCGCTGGAACGCAACGACTTGCAGGAGATCGGATACTTGACGTCCACATCAAGGGGGCAATCGTTGACGTCAAATGTATATTCCATCCCAAGTTCCCGAAGAAGCCCTTTTTGTGGCTGACAATCAGCGAGAATGGAATGACCAAGTTGCTTCTCTTTCCATCGTGGATTGTGGAGAACAAAGAGATATACAGACAGAAGTACCTGTCGGAAGTTATTACTTTCTTCAAGAAATATCACACAAACAAGAATGTGGTGTTTTGGCTGGACCTTTCCCCGGGCCATTAGCACAGAGAACAGACATCCAGGCTCGAACATTTTTTCCCCAATTTACTGTGTAAATTTTTCAAAGCAAACCGTTGGAAAATCAGCGCCGTCTAGTCTAGGTTTCACCAAACTAAAATTGACAGACAATCAAATCTCAAGGCGCGCAGGTGGCACCATCAACATACGAATCACCAAAACTAACGGAAACAAGCTGTAATTTTAAAAATACAGTTACAGAAATTTACACACAGAGAGCACTCTAGCTTGGATGTCTGTTCTCTGTGCCATTAGGAAACGAAGATAAACGTTTAATTGAAGACTGCCAACACTCCCAACGTCCCTCCGCTGCGATAAATAGAAAAAATGTAGGATCTGCTAAAATAATTTTGTGGCCAAAATTGAGAAGCCAAGGCCAATTAAGGGCTCCCGAAATCCATCTTTTTATCGGTCATGGGTTTCGGTCAACTGCTCTACGACCACACGGCAGACCGTCAAAGCGTGTTTGTAGAAAACCTAAGAAACGTAGGATTTAAGCAATGAATTACATTTGTAATTTTGTTGTGAATCGCCATTCAAAATAAGTATACTTTTTAATGCATACGTTAGCTGAAAGTACTTAAGGAGTTTGTTAAATTTATGTAATATACTTAAGTCTTCAAACGCTTTTTTGTTTTCATTCTCAGCACGGTATCGAAGACCTCGTCGAAGAATTCTTAAAAAGTTTTTTTACATTTTTTGCTTAATTTTCTTTTTGATATAATTATCTAATGTTTTCCGAACTCCTAATCTTAATTTCTTTTTTTAAAAGTTATTTAAATTTAGTGAAACTTCTGTAAATTTTCATTGATTCCAATGAAGTGTCCAATCCAGTGTTTATAAAAAGTCATTTTTTGCGTGACGTAATTAATGGACGTTCCCTATTGAGTTGGTTGGTAACATCAGGTATTTATGAATGTTTCACGCTTTGAAAAATAAAATATGACAACATTTGCTCATGTTGTACAAACAAAAATAAAAAGTCATTTTTTGCGTGACGTAATTAATGGACGTTCCTCAATATCGTAGAGCTTGCGTGGGCCCTCATATTGCGGACAGTGGCAGGTAAAATGTTCTACCGTGTGATGCATATGACACACGGGGCAATTTTTATGACAAAGGCCAACTTCGCTTAGATTGTGCGAAGCGTTTGTGTCCTGTTCTAAGACGTGAAATAACCTTTTTCGATCTATGGTCACGGGGATCCTCCCACCGATGCGTAACACATTTGATTTTGCGGATGAATGGATCCCTAGATGCCGTCCATTCCTGGTCCCATGCCACCCAAAAGGTGTTAGTGATCCATTTTTTTAAATCACATACGAGTACTGACCGTGTGTAGAGGCTACCTTGTCTACCAACTCAATGATCACACAGTGGCTGGGGATCCCTGCAATGGTCGTTCCGGGAGGGGTGAGTTGAAGAGTCGCCTGGACCCATGGATGGGATGGAGTTTCTGATTTGAGGGCCGCAACCACACTAACACTAACAGATTAGGGCATCTTCAGCGGCGGTCTACTTTTAGATCAACTTTATACCTGATTTGCATCAGCAAAACTTGAATAGAACTAGCTAAAATAGACCAAATTTGCGTTCCCTGCACAGGTGTTGTATTTCTTGTTGTTAAACCCGCCAACACCTGTCATCCTGTTTTTCATTCAACATCAAGGGTCAGACTTTTTTTTTCAGGGATCGCAGATTTTTCACATACATTTTGCCATTGATCGGTTTGACCAAATAATTTTTAATGCCAGTAGTGCGTCGTTCGCTGACGACAAGAAATACTTGTTCATTCCTTTGGCTGATGGTGAATGTGTGAATGCATGCATTTCATTAAAACGATATTATATATTATTTGTAGTTTGACCTTATTCACTAATTTTATTTATAGATCAGTACCGGCGCTGGCCACGCTCTCACGGTCTTTGGGGAGGGGGGAAGAAGGATGATTAGTTTGACAATCGTTGTTATCAGAGACCGTGAGCACCACTGCATCTCTACAATTGTCAAGGGAAGGATAGGATAGTTTTTGTGTTAGTGAGGTAGGTTATTTTTAGATCATGGATTCACTGTGATAAGTGATGCGTATCAACGAAAGCGCAGTAGACTGCTTTTTATTTTAGATCTTAGTAAGATCTTAGATGATAGAAAGAGGCAAGTGAACAATGACAAGGAAGGGGGGACGGGCCTGGGATTGAACTCCCGACCATCTACTCAGTAAGCAGAACGGATAACCACTGCGCTATCCAGCCACGTCTGCTGATGACGTGATTGTGTTGTACCTAAAAACAGGTGTGCTGATGAAAAAGTCGTCCCAAACAACATTGATAATAAAAAAACGAACATAAAATGTTATCAACCTGACGCAACTGATCTTAGTCGACCTGCAAGACCATACGCACTACAGTAGCGTGCTTGCCACCGCGTGGGTAGTCACCCGTTACTACCATTTCTTCAGGTCCGTTGGGGAGCACTTTAACGTCAACGTACGGTTTTCAAATTTAAGTATGTTTGTTTTCTGGTCAAGACAAACATTTCAAGAGGTGGAATTCTTGACTTGGCAACTTTTTCAAAAATAAGGGATGGCCTACTAAACAAGAGTCGAAACAGAGAGGGTCACATCCTGGATGACGCCCTAACGTCGACCGTGATTTCCGTTCCGGTCATCAGAATCTGATCCAAAACACTTTCTGCGTTTTCGCATGCCAAGGGAGGTGTTCCTGGACATTATGCGACAACTAGAGTCAACTAGAGGCTTCTCCAAAATTTATCTGTATGAGCAATTTGCAAGTGCTCATTATGACCAATCTATCAATAAACAGATTGTTTACTTTGAAGACTTCATTACTTTTCATTTCTGAGCAATCGAAATACTATTCGAAATTTCGGAACCTCCGCATTTCGATCCTGTCAGCGCAAATTAGACAAGCATTCGTTATTTACGAATGAAACGAAAAGGCAATTCAATAGCACCGGGAGTAACTTTTATCATTATCCGAAGCGGTAATTATCAGCATCCGAAGCGAGCCACACAACTTTTTGTCCACCGCCAATAAAATTGAGCTATTGTTTAGTAAAAGCTGAAATTTTACTCAATAATTGGTATTATCAAATAGCGTGCAGTGTTTTGGAACGGTATTTTTCTTGTTCCAATTTGCCACAAGAATAGATCAAAACATATAGCAGTTTTAAAATGATGCAAAATAGATCCAGTATAAAACAAAACGGTGCAGCGATGTTTCCTGCGTTTGGTCTAAAAAAATAAATCCAATCCACAATTTTGATCGCCGTTGAAGATGCCCTAAACTAAATAAGGGCTGAGTTATATATATAGAAATAAGGGGTGAGTTTTCACCTCTTGTGATTCATCACACTGTGTGCGGTGTCGTATGAAAGATAAAACATTTTCGTTTTCGATTCGTTTTGGTCATGCTCCCATTTTATTTTCTCTCGCTTATATTTAAGTAAAAAAAATGTCATGACATTTAGAAAAGAAAATGTAGAAGACATTTGTTCTTAGCAAACGAACCAACTCGGAACTAACGAAAAGTCTCTTCACAGATGATTTTTTAACCGGTATGGGTCCAACAGGGAACAAATTTGCCTTTTTCGATTTCAAGACTAGAGATTTCATTATGTTTTTAAAGTAGGATTTTGAAACTCTGTGACATCTCATATCTGAGGCAAATAAATGAAAGGGGGAGGGGGGGAGGAGCCGTTGACCATTACTATGGAAACATCCAACCGATTTGAAATATTTTAGCAACTTTGGAATTGGAATTCAACCACTATCTCAAAATGGTCTCATATAACCAATGGGCATCATTCGTCTCCAAAAAAACGGATTTCTGGAACCGTGTTCCAAAACTAGTGTACTTATAAAATATTTGAATAGAAAATAAAAAATAATGGTACTAAAAGCCGTGGAAAAATGTAAAAAAGCTCCAACAATTCATAGTAATATTTGATTGTCAAACTAGGGTATGTGTCCCTTGACCCAGCCTATTATGCAACCAGCGATCACATTTTTCATTATAACTCATACAGTTTTTAAGCTGTAAGCGAGATTCAACTAGTTATACACTTGCAAAGATAAGTTTGATATAAAATTTGGTAGCATGTATCACTAAAAGTTACACAACTATTTTTATAATGCCATAAACTTTCGAGGGATGTGGATTTAATGTCGGTCTATAGGCACCAAATTGGGTCTATTTGAGGATGCAACTTTGTCCCATTCGATGGATTTATTACTAAATGCAGTCCTTGTACGGTTTTTTTTTTCTAGTTTTATGAATTAAGGCATTGTTAGCTGTACTGGATTTACTTAATACAACTTTTCACAACACAAACTTAAGTAAAACTGCCTTGAAACACTTAAATGATGTTCATATATGATTTATCAGCCATTCAATAATGAAAACATTATAATTCACTATACAATGATTTTGTCTCTTCGATTTGTGTTTACATGAGCCACTTGATTATAAACAACCGCAAATTCATTCAATATGTACCCAACATTGGGTCTACGATTTTCTTGGAAAATCATTGTTATTTTAGTTATGTTAACAGTTAGTTTGTAACGTGTTACTATGTTCTGCACATCCAGACACCATTATTTGCTTTATCGATTCAATTAAGCCAAATTTAGATCAATTGAATTCGTGTAGATAATCTGTTTAGCATAACCAGTGAAATCAAGATGCCCCAAAAGTTCAAGAAACCGAAAATTACGTGGAAGTGAACAACTATAAGATGATTAATATGGTCTCAATTGCTTCAGATTACATCTATCATGCTAATAACAACATGATTTTATTGATTATCGCTAAATTAATGACACCTTTGGTACATAGGCCGAATGAAGGAGCTAGGCTAACATTACATCCCCTTACCCTATAAGGAGATTTATGTGACGCGAACTGTACTAAAGAGTAATACAGCATTCTCCCGAATAGCGCAGTTTTGATTGACGTAATTTCCTATAACGTCGGTCTCGAGGATGAACTGCATTATTGGAAGGCCGGTGCACATGGGCTTTGGCTTTACTTGTTGTAACATGTAACATCTCGAATCATGTTATATTATAACAATAATTAATAATTGTTATATAGTACAATCAATTTATGCTTTGTTCAAAATGCAGAGTTATCACATAGACTAACTTGGATATAACATGATGCATGGATGTTATGAAATGTAGCATCAAGATAGCCTAACTTTGTAGTCTTAACAAAATATGACCCGCTGAATATGAAACTACTGTTTTCAGGAAAGTTTTTAAATAAAGACTGTATTCGATAAAATTTGGACACACAAAATAGGTCACCAAAAATTTTCCTTGAGCCCGATTCTTTTCAAACTTTCTGTAAATAAAGTACTACTAAATGGTTAAGTTTTGACATCATTGGTTTATTGAACCTCATCTCCCAACCCAAATGCCCGCACCTTTGCCTTGACACCTTTCATCAAATTTTGGGCAATGATAGGACCGACTTGCTTACTTCTTGGCTTTGTGAAAATGAATTACAGTAAAAAAACAACAGTTTCCATTTGATTTGAACGTGTTAAATCAAATGGAAATTATTGTTTTCATTACGGTTATCATGGGTTGAGTGAGAACAGTAATGAGACCTCTCGTTAAATGAAAAGGTTCACTTAAAAATATTCTATTGTCACCCCCAGAAACGCGGCGTGTTTTTAACAATATTTTTCTTAACTCGTATGTCCCCAACCCCTCTGAGAAAGAAAAAAATCACATTAAAAACTAATGATACTCCATCGTTAGCCATTGAATTTTGATGCGGTGTTTTGCAATAGATCACAAAATTATCGTAGTTTATGGATCTGCACTGGATGTTCCGAAAATGTCCGTAGTTTTGGTACATACCTGTTGAGAATTTCTGACCATACTGGCCACTAAAAGAGACACTGCGGTACCCGAGTTTCTCCGGAAAAGTGGCCATATTCAATTTTTATTCCAAATTCTGGCTTGTGACATATCAAACTTCATGATTTGGTAAAAAAATAGGTCATTAAAAGACGTTTTGAGGATTTCTGACCATACTGGCCACTTGGGGTGACCCTGCGGTATTTTGAGTTCCTCTAGAAAAGCGGCCATATTTTTTTCCAAAACCTGGCTTTCAACATGTTAAACTTTATGATTTTGCAAAAAAATAGGTCTTTGGAGGACATTCTTTGAATTTCTTATTAGAGGAACCCTCCGGAGTCCGAGTTCCTCCAGAAAAGTGGCCATATTCAAATCTTTTGCAAAACCTGGCTTACGATGCATCAAACTTTATTATTTTGCAAAAATAGGTCTTCAGAAGACATTCTGAGGATTCCTGACAATACTGGCCACTTAAAAAGGCCCTGCGGGATTCAAATTTCTCCGGGAAATTGGCCATATTCAAATCGCTACCAAAACCTAGCTTGCGACATATCAAACTTCATGATTTTGCAAAACTTAGTCTTCGGAGGACATTCTGAGCGTGTCTGACCTTACTGACCACTTCGAGTGGCGCTACGAGATCCGAGTTCCTCCGGAAAAGTGTCTAAATTAAAATTGTTCTAGCAAGGCCACGTCTTCTTTGTCCAATCTATACTACGAGTATAAGCAGTACGATACAATTTCCTGGAAGCTGATTTGGTTAGATATATGGTAAGAAATTCAAAGAATGTCCTCCGACGATAAAGTTTTGCAAAATCATAAAGGTTGATATGTCGCAAGCCAAGTTCTAGAAAAAAAATTGAATATGGCTAGTTTCCGGAGGAAATCGGTTTCCGCAGTAGTTCCCTAAGTGGCCAGTATGCTCGGACACTCTCCGAGTGTCCTCCGAAGACACAGTTTTGCAAAATCATGAAGTTTGATGTGTCGCAAGCCAGGTTTTGGTAACGATTTGTAAATGGTCGATTTCCGGAGAAACTCGGATCCCGCAGGGTCTTCCTAAGTAGCCAGTATGCTTAGAAATCCTCAAAACGTCTGATAATGACCTATTTTCGCAAAATCATGAACTTTGATATGTCACAAGCCAGGATTTGGAAAAGATTTGAATATGGCTCTTTTCCGGAGGAATTCGGATCCCACAAGAGCTCCCTAAGTGGACAGTATGGTCAGACACCCTCAGAATGTCGTTTGATATGCCGCATGCTGTGTTTCGAATCTAAAAATATTATAATTCTGGTAAATGTACTGTATTTTGATATTTACATTTTGATATTTGACATTTTTCATTACAACCAAATTGAACACACGCAAAAGTGAACCGTCGTGGAATTTCGTTGATTGCTGGCTTATTTCTGCAAACATATGATGTTTGTTTGCGAGTAACATGAGCGTATGGATGCAGCCGACTGAGTAAGACTGTACTCTACTCTACTGTGCTACCAATCGGTTTGCCTAGGAGTCAGTAATAGTTGGCCACTATCACTCATCGCTACCTATGGGGAACGCGGAGAGTGGGAGAGAGTTTGTCGGGATAGAGTAGGAAGTATAATATAAGATTAGAAGGTAAGACAGTGTGCAAAAGTGCAATTGTAGCGATCGGTCGACCGGAGGCGAACTCCGTGAAGTTCATGTTTAGTTTTTAAGAGTAAATGTAGTGAATAAATGTAGTGTTTTAGCAACAATCAATATGCAACTAGCAATCTGAAATTGGATCACTGTTGTAGAACCCCTTGGTTCGAAGTACACCTTGAAGTCAGCACCTTGTTATACATATTTGCGTCTTTGTTTTGATTTGCTGTGTTATTTTGACAGAATATTTGAGAGTGTGTTCGTGTGGGTTCATTATTAGGGGCGCATTATTGAGCTTGGGACCCAGCTTGGACCCAGCTAGTACTGTCTAAGCCAAGAAAAAAATCGTTTTTGTATGGGATCTACTGGTCTTAGAGTTAGTCTATGGTTTTAGTGAATAAAGTGTTCTAAACGAATAATAAATGTACTGTTGTGAAATTGGACGGTTGTGAATGTATTTGTGCGGAAAGGGTCCTTTGAGCACCAATTGACATAGAGAACGGAAAAGATACGTTCACCGGGCGGTGGAAAACCAAGATAGCGATTGGGAGACTCCCCAACAATGTTCATTCTATGGAATCAAATCATAAGAATGGATACTAATAACTGATAAAAAGACCGAAATAAGTGCGTTTTTATTCAAGCTATCAAAAACAGTCACAAACCATTTCTAAACTGTTCGAAACTGTCGACAGAATTACACACCAATTTTTTTTTACAGTTTTCAGTAAATTTTTTATTGACTTCCAAACAGCTGAACATTCGGTAATAGACTAATCCAGGATGAAAAAAGAAGAAGACACCGAGTGGTGATAAATCTCACAGCTTCCATATTAAAGTATAGGACGAACATTTTAAAATGCTTCCAATAAATGCAAATGAAATTTAAATTAATTAAAAGCGGTTTGTTGTATGATGGAAAAGAAATCCAAACCTGCAAAATAGAGGCATAATTTTTTTTTTATTTTGTTGAAAATATCTTTACTACGTAGTTTTGAGTTTTTCTTACATCATAGAACAAACCGCTTTTAATTAGAATTTAATTTGAATTTATTACAAGCATTTTAAAATGTACGTTTTATACTTTAATATGGGAACTGCCAGATGTATCACCACTCGGTGTCTTCTTTTTTTTCAACCTGGATTCGTCCATACGTTCAGTACACTGTAACCGGCCAGTACCCATAAATGGGTAAAATATCACCCATTTCGAATCTAAGTGGGTTAACTCCTTCAATGGGTAAAACGATTTTACCAATTAAAGGGTAAACAGCCTGTACGTCAGGGTATCGGGTATTGTTAACCCATTTTTCAAAATGTTTGTTATTTGGGAAATGAGTATGAAGTACCCATTTTACAAAACATTTGTTATTTAAGAAATGAGTATGAAATACCAATTTTTCAAAATGTTTGTTATTTGCAAAATTGGTATGAAATACCCATGGTTTGGCTCGCTATTTGTAGTTATTGTTTGAAGAGCAAAATCTTCATAACTAAAGGTACGACTAACCAACAAGTTTACGTCAAAGAGTGTCTGAAAAAAAGGTTACTACCATTCATCCAAGAGCACACGAGTTCTGTGTTGTTTTGGCATCTTGCCATTATGGTAAAGCGGCTCAGGAGTGATTTGCAGGAAACAACGTCAACATTGTACTAAAGGATTGTAATCCTCCGAATAACCCAGAGCTTAGGCCAATTGAAAGCTATTGGGCCAGTGTGAAGCGAAATATTGGGAAATCTAAAGGAGAGGCATATAATGAAAAAGATTTTGCTAAAAAGACGGAAAATGCTTCCAGAAAGGTGACTGAGGACACTGTGCAGAGTTCAATGCAGCGTCAACATTTGATTTGGGCGAATCTGCTTTTGTAAACAAACACTTTTTCTTCGAATTTATCGGAAGTTGAATACAATGCCTACAAATTGAATATATCAGCGGATAGAGATAAAGCTCCTCTTCCTTAAAGAGGGCCTCATTTGTATTTATGACCTTTTGTTTGAGAGAAAATGGCTACGAAAGCCATTGTTTACAAAAGCAGATTTGCCCTAATCTAATGTTGGCGCTGAATGGTTGGTATCAAACGTAAACGCATCTCCAGGAGTGTTGTAGTTCAAGATTCATTTTATGTCAGTTATAAATTTTTTACTTGGGAAAATTTACAACAAACATACCCTCTCTTCAGCAACAGTTCCAAATGTAGTTCTAAACCTAAAGACTTAAATGTGTGTGTATTGATAATAAATATATTTTGATTTGTCACGAAATAGGAAAACACATTGAAAATGACTGACGAATGGTACGAATTTATCACCAGTGAAGTTGAAGATACAGCGGATTTTGATTTAACTTTTCAGCTGTTTGAGGTTAAGTAAATGGACATTTACGAATCCTCCACAGTTATTATCTAATTCGAGATTTTCTTTCCGTCGCATATAAAACTGCGAAGTGGCCAAGAAGCGAGGACTTTTTACCAGGTCGGCATAATATTCCACGGAACTTTGAGTTGGGGCACCAGATGATAATCGACCACTTTTTCTCACCGACATCTATTTTTCCCGATCGTTTGTTTTGTTTTGATCGAACAAAGATTCCGGATTCCAAAGGCCATGTTTTTGCGCGTGCTAGAAGGAGTGACTGAACGTAATGATTACTTCCGTTTAAAATGCAATGCTGCTGGAAAACCGGGATTGAGCGGTATGCAGAAATGCGCTGCTGTAATACGCCAACTAGCTTACGGAACTTGCTTGAAACGCCACTGATGATTATATTCAAATCGGAGAATCGACTGCGAACGAAGCACTTAAGGAATTATGCCACACGATTGTAGAAATACATGAAGAATATTACATGCGATCACCAAACCAGCGTGACAAGCCATTATTAAATCTAATCACCTATTCAAGTTACCATTTATAACTTGCGTTCAGACTTCTTGCTGCAAATTGAAATTATTAACGAAAAAGTAAAACGGATACAAGATTCAACCAGAGTTACGACCGGACGTTGATTCAAAGTTTGACGTTTGACTCGATTCCATAGACACTACCACAATGACAAAAAAAATAACTTGGATGAAACGCGTTTCAAATTTGAACAAAAATAGAACAACGTAGTATTCCAGTTTTAAATTTTAACATGAGACTGTTCGAAATTATCCAACTAGAACGCCTTGCTGAATTTGCCTTTGTTATAAATCCAGTTCTATTTTGTAACGACCATACACTCCTGGAGATGCCCTTAGAGCATACGAATATACCAAATCCGAATAATAATTTGGTATATTCGTTAAGTGAATGAATGTGACCTTTGTAACGTCGTTTTTTTTCGGATTTAGGTACTAATAAATAGAAATAATTTTTTACTGCGCGTTTTTCTTTGGCTAGATTTTGCTGTGCGCATACCTTTCTCGTATGGGACTGTTCATATACCACGTAGACCGAAATTTGTCACTTTCAAACCCCCCCCCTCCCCCATCGTAGACTTTCGTAGACTTTCTACCACCCCCTCAAAGTCTACGTATTCATTTTTTAAATTTATAGACAATGTTCTACAATATGTGGCTGTGGCGGTTTGAGGCACGGTTTATGAAATAATCAAACAATCAGGTTATTCAGTTATTCATTTTTATTTTGTTTCATACAAATTTAAATTTTGCATAAATAAAAAATAACAACAATCAATTATGCAAATGCTAAAGATGCCCACACCATGGCTGCTTGAACCAATAATTAAAGTTCAACAGCGGAAGTTTCCTAGTAGCACACATGTTGCCATTAAGTTGAGAAGACATAAATGTGCTTTTGTAAGTCATAATTAAGTTGCTGAAACTAATTATGATCGTGGTGTTCTACTAGGGTTCTGGTGGAATTCTTACTTGGATGTGAAGACCAATGATTTTTACAAAACGTGATTCTATCCGTAGAACTTCCGTCGCACCGTTCTCGTTGGCCTCACAAAGAATTTCTTCCTGGTGTTGCTACAGAATCTTGAGGCATATTTTCTTCGACGAAATATCTGCCTTGTGGATGCTTTTGCTTTGATCTGCGTTCACTTTTGTAGCAAAATGCAGTCCACAATAAAAGCATATGCGGCTTGTTTTTGCTTTAGATATCATGTTCAGTTTATCTTCTTTGAAAGTTTTCCAAAGCAAGTTGACGTCTTCTCAGACCTCTTAATGTATTTTCTACTTTGTCCCACATGCGCGAAAACCCTCTACTAAACGTTTGTCAAATGGGAGCAAGTTAACTATCAAATATCAATATCATTCACGTATAAATGATAATACTCAATGCCCTAGTAGCACACTTGTTGTAAATAGCATTTAAGCTCAATCCAGGACTAAGATCACCAAGATTCATAGAATAGATAAATTAAATTTAGAACGCAACCAGTAGAATCCAAAATTCGTACGTTTATTCGTATCAATAATATGTTGAAAATAAACATAATATGATTTTAATTTCAAACATCGATGTCATTTCCCATGTAGCACACTACGACCTTTATTAGTTGTAGTAACTTGATTATGACTTAGCAAGTCATATGTATGTTAACTCAAACGAATGGCAACAAGTGTGCTACTAGGGTTGGATTTAAACATAGAATATATTAGGAAATAAGCAAGTTTATGTTTGCGGCCAAAATAAATTAATTTTATGTTTGTATTTACCTGGAATATGTTTGTTATGACGGTATTTTACTCTGCGTGGAGGGTATGAATATCCGTTTTGTAGGGAGAAAAAAATGTCTACGTAGACTTTTGGTATATCCCCCCCTCCCCCATCGTAGCCAAACGTAGACTTATTCGAAACCCCTCCCCCCCCTTAATTGTCTACGTGGTTTATGAACAGTCCCTATTGAAATCATCAATAGTATAGACACTGTATATAGACCGGACAACAGTTGTCTTATGCAGCCAAACGACCTGTCAGAAAATGCAGCCAAACGGACTGTCAACCTTTTATTCACTTTAAAGGAGCAAGTATTGTTTTGACAAAAGCAAATTATGACCAAATAAGGGATTTTCTACTTCCATATTCAGTAAATGTTCATTTTTTACACGGCACTTTTCGCTATGCTTTTTAATGAAAATCTTCAAACGGAATCAAAACAAACTACCAACATCGAAACCGAATCTTATTTTTAGCCTATTGCGCTGTTTACTTCAAGTTTGTACAAATACAAGTGGTGCCAGATCAGTTGCTCAAATTTATTACATTTTTCAGGGTTGGCAGATTGTATGATTTTGCGTTGTCCGGTCTATATACAGTGTCTATAATCAATAGGTCTTCACTAAACGACACAGAACTCAAAGTCAAATTTAGAGCGGGTTGTGCAAATGGAATTACGCATTATGAATGAAAATATCTCTGTTACACAAACCAAATGTTTCGGACTACTCCACATTTGCTTTTGTGGCGTTGAATGCTCTCATCGTGCTCCTCGAATACTAGATAAATCAACAAAATGCTAGCTGAATAAATATCAAACACCAAGATTAAGATCAAGAGATATAAATTACTGTTGGAATTTGGATAAGCTACTGGTTAAATACGAGAACCATATCCAGCCGAAAACTCATACTATCTGTCCGATTTGTACAATTATGTTGAAAAATTGAAAATGACACGACACCCCTTGCGAAATGTTCACATTTACTGAATCATATCCCACACTTGATACTATCAGCGCAGTCCGTATCGATGAACAAACAAATCGAAAACTGTCCCGAAAATTAGCAATACCACTTGAAACGAAATACCCGATAGTGCCGGTCAACGAGCATTAGTCGACAACAACAACAACTAAAACCACTCCCAACACAATCATCGTAGCGAACGCCTATAATAGCTAATGATGAGACAATAAAAGTAGCACCGGACGAGGTGTTGCCCATCCAGTAGATTGTTTGTCGTTGTTTGTTTCGGTTCAGTTGATCATCGTTGCTGTTATGAGTAGAATCTATAAAAATGTGGTTAAAATCGGTGGTGATATTGATCGTTTACAGCGTAGTTACGATCCAAGGACAACACTCTACACCGATCGTAAACATCCAAGGGCTGGGAAATGTGCAAGGGTCTATTGGACAATCCGCATGGACGAATAGGACAATCTACAGCTTTCAAGGCATTCCGTACGCCCAGGCCCCCAGTGGGGATTTACGGTTCAGACCTACGGTGAAGATAGGCGCGTGGAGTGGCATGAAAGACGCTTCGAAGCCAGGCATTCGATGTCCGCAGATAATGTCGGACAACGTTGACAACGAAGACTGTCTCTCCTTATCGGTGTACACCAACAGTGTAGGGTTTTGCGACATCAAGTGTTTCGTCTAAGAGTGATGATTAATCGTTTTTCTATTTTTCAGTTAGACACCGTTCGTCCGGTGATGGTGTATATTCATGGAGGTTGGTTCTTTGCGGGGGGTGCTGCGGATTACAAACCGGACTTCATTCTGGAATCGGACATCGTTCTGGTCGTAGTTCAATACCGATTGGGACCTCTTGGATTCCTAAGTGCCATGAACACTGAAATTCCCGGCAATGTTGGGATGTTGGACGTGATAACTGCCTTGGAGTGGGTTCAACAGTATATTGGATACTTTGGTGGCAACAGCTCTGAGGTGACGATCTTTGGAGAATCTGCCGGTGCAGCTGCTGTTTCCGTCATGCTGCATAGCCCTTTGGTCCAAAGCCGCACGGTACCCCTGTTCCGGAAAGCTATTCTACAGTCTGGTTCGGTGTTTGCTCCGTGGGCGATTAGCGATGAACCTCTGGATGGGACCACCGATATCGTTAGACGCTTGCCATGTACGGGAACTAGCATAGAACAGTGTCTTCGTGGTGTTTCCGTTAAAAGTCTCCTGGAAGCATTCGACGCGCATCGAACGGAGACGATTACGAGACGTGGATATCCGTATGTAGCCGGAACGGGCATTGTAGTTGGAGGTCCATCGGGATTGTTCCCGCAGCATCCCATCAATTATCTGGAAAATCCCAACAACATCACAGCCATTATGGCAGGTACAACTTCTCAGGATGGCTTGTTTCTGTTGGATGAGCTGCACCGCTTGCAACCTCATCTTCTCCAGTCACTCAACACCTCCCATCAACTGTTGCACTATGTTCGCACACTTCATGGCAAATTTGGCCAAACTAAACACGATGGTTCTTTGGAGGCTTATGCCTTTGGCGATAACTTTCTGCTTCGAGAAATCGATCAGCTGCATTGGGAGGATCTCGTTGCAAGTTTGACCGATGTAAAGCCATCATGTAAGTTTCCTATGCAATGATATTAAACACTCATTTTTATAGATTTGCGGCAATCATGGAATCAAGGCTCCTGTTGTGACAGAGATTCATGCCTTTTCCCGCGTGAACCCAGGCAACGTGTACCTGTACAGTTTCGACTATTCCGGTGCCTTGAAAAGAAAGAATCTGACGGTACCATTTCCTCATAAGGGAGCAGTTCATCATGCCGAAGATCTTCAGTACCTGTTTCCGAAGGAGGCATTGAATGCCGATGATATTAAGATGGCGAAGGCCATGGTACAACTATGGACGTCGTTTGCCATTCGAGGGGTTCCCAGTGCGAAGAATGTCCCATTCTGGCCACCGGCGGATCGTATGTATTTGGTGTATTCCTTGGTTATCGTGGAATGAACTAGCAATTGTTTTTTTCTTAAGGGCTTTTTGGACCATACTTGAAGATCAACGCCAAAAGTGAACAGAGGAACTACTACCGAAATGAATTCACAGCCACAGCGGATAAGTACATGTCACATGGAGCGGGAAGTAGACTGACCATTTCGGTAGCATCGATTATTGCTGTTATTTTTATAGGTTTAGTTTCTATATTGAATTCAAAATAATTTCAATTAATTTGAGTGATGAAACTGTCGTAAAGTGTATGCTCAACCGAACCAGCAAGCAACAATAAACGTGACGCAGTTTCGAGGTGAATGCTTAATTTTTTGAGAGGAAATCAAATATTTTAAAACAAAATTAATCTTATGAAAATTCATCTAGGAGATTGAATAGACTTTACTTGTTTTCGCCAAACCCCAGGTAGCTTTCCATGTTGCCAATTTTCTCTATTTTACATTAAAAACAGGGATCATTTGAGTCCATACCGATCTCTGTTTAGGATCGATCGAAGTGTCCCCATTTTATCCATCCAGTCATATGACTTCTTTTGAACCCACACGGTTTGAAAAGCACAATAGATTCAGGCTGCCTGTTCTGGGAAAACTCCCTAGCTATGGCAATACCACAGACAAACAGACTCCAGCTTAACCTTGCTCAACGAAAGAATGGTGATGAAAAAAAGCTTAGACAGATAATTGCTTTTTATAAATTTTCCATGGAAGGTAATTATTTAAGCTTACTTGCAAAAAACTTCTACGCCCTTGCGAGCGGCCTTCCGGCAGTTAACTGGAACATTCGCCATGGCGGACGAAAACATGCGTGTAGGCGGAGTTCTTTCTACGTTTTATTTATCAATTCCTCCTAAGTTTTCGTCACAAAATTGTTGGAGTAGATCTTATGCTTCAGGTGGGAACAGAAATTTTCGATGGAACGCAGCTTGAGGACGTTGAGCGGGTTCGCCGCCCTGTCGGGGTGCATACCAAGCCTACCAACCGAGAGGGTCCAGATACCGCTGGAATAATCCGATCGCCGTTCCTGTGCGATATGGTGATGATGATTATGGACTGTATGGACGGATTACAGTCCCGACACGAGCGACTTTCCAACACAATTGCGTTTTTCTTAACCAATAATTATCACACGTGACGTACAAGTTAAAACACTTTATTTGAATAGAAACGACCTACTACAGTTCTCATTTATTAAAACTTAACTCTAACATCAAATCTTAAATACTAACATTAAACAGAAATTGAACAACCGATCGACCGAGGTGTTAAAGGCAACTGACTTATTCTATGTCTCCTATCTACCCACTATGCCTACTACCCGACTCCAGATCTCAACTCCGACAGCCAAACCATCCATTCTGACGTCATCGTGCCGAACCTTCTCCCTGAACCTACGTCACTCTCAGCAACTCCTCGTTGGTTATTCTCGTATGCAGATAGCAGGCAGCAGATCTCATATGCGTCGCAAGGCATGGTATCCGTCGTAAACATCGATATTCAGCCGCTTGGAGGAGATGCAACGATCGCTTCGAGTAGTGGGCCGACGCCAGATCCGGCCAGAACACCACGGGGCGGGGCGGGGTGCGCAAATTTCTGAACTGAGTTGCTTCACTGTTTTCACGGATTGAGTTCGACTGATAGAGCTTTCAAATTTTGTCTGCTGACTCATGGGTTACTATGATTGATGCTGAATGGGTAGTTTTGTCAGTGCGAGTGAAGGCAAACCCAGGAAAAATCGGCAATTTTTGTCCATTTTTTACATGCAAATGTTGAAGAACACGTTATTCTATCCAGCTCTGCATTTATCAATAGAAGGTTACGGGCACTTCTACGAGAAAAAATGTGTGTAGCATCTCACAATTCAACGGTGATGCAGGATTCCAGCACTAGAGTTCCATGAGAAGGCGAAGTATTTGGAATCCGATCGAAAGGTCAGTTTTCTTACTAACGAATGTTTGGCCATCGTCTGCGAAAAGGAAACGGCCAAAGGAACGTGGAAGGCACTTTTGCGAAGCGATCGATCGGCACTCAGAACCTGTAGTGAAAGCAACTAAATCGCGTCAAACTACGGGACGGTGACTCGATGCGAACGCTTTTGCTGGTTTTCAACGATTTAATCCGGCAATTGAAGACCTCTGGGGTAAAGATCGAAGAAGCTGACCTGGTCATCACGCTGTTTCAAACCCTACCGGACACGTACGACCCGTTGGTGAATGCACTTGAAAACATTCCTGAGGAAGAGCTGAATTTGGAAATAGTGAAGCAACGCTTATTGGCGGAAGAACTCAAACGAACCGAACGTCACCAGAACTCAGGGGAGGAAAAGTTGGCGGCATTTTCTGAAAACAAGAACCGGAAGCTAATGAAGTTTTAAGGCAAGTGTCACAAGTGTGGAAACGAGATCATATGAAGAAGGACTGTCGACAGAAAGAAGGACTGTCAGTGTATATTAATAGTTCAGACAGAGAAGACGTCGCTATTTTCTAGTCTATTTACCGTATCAAATCGTACCTCATCGTGCATTAACTATTATTTTGTTCGTCGCGGATGTATTTTATAGTATTACACAAATAGTGACTATCGATTTCGTCATCTAAACAGCATAGTATTGTCTTTTTTTGTGGCTTAAAATCGGTACCACTTGACCTCCATCAAGTGTACGATCGGCTACCACATCACTTCGTGGTGAAAGCAATCAAAGTAGTAGTGTTATACTATATCATCATAAGACTGAACGATCCGAACTACAATACTGTATTTATCATACCAGTGAAGACCAATAGTTCGAATAGTGTGTGTTGCCCATCTCTCTCAGTTATTAACCAGATCGGACAAGTAGATAGCTACGAAGAGAGAGACCAAAACAAACGGTGATCAACTTCACTTTGATTCGCCTTGGGGTGGGTAGCAAGTGACTGTTATCATCGCCGTCTATCGGTTTTCTTTACGAACAAGTGATCATGCGAACAGTGAGTAGGTGGAAACAGAGCTAAAGATGACATCCCCCAACGGGGGTGACCCGAAAGGGTCGTTGGGCCCGAGACTGCCGCTTTTCATGGACCCACAAAACGAGTTTGGCAGAGTGATAATTCTGCAAATGACAGGACTGGATGGGGCAGATTTACCTATGGACCCGTATCTTATCGGGGAAAGTGTTGAATTAGTAGTTGGAGAGTCCGCTGTTGAATCAGCATCAAGCGACCAAACAAAACGGTATACTCTTCGAGTTCGGAACCCTGCACATGCAGAAAAATTACTCAAAATGACCAAACTTATAGATGGCACACCAATCTCTATTTCGACTCACCCAACCCTCAATGTAAGCAAATGTGTAATTTTTTAGAAGGATGCAATCCGCTATACAGAAGAGGAATTTCTGGAAAAACTACCTTCACAAAATGTGATCAAGGTCCAAAGGATTACCCGAATGGAAAATGGCCAGCGTGTTAACACCCCAACGGTAATCTTAACTTTCAATCAAACGACATGTCCAGAATACGTGAAAGTGGGACTTCTACGAGTCGATACGCGTCCGTTCTATCCCAATCCGCTTCTGTGCTACAGTTGCTTTAACTACGGCCACTCGAAAATACGATGCTCTACACCAAGACGGTGCTACAACTGCTCCGACAAATTTCACGGTGATGATTGTCAAAAGCTCCCTTTCTGCTGCAATTGCAAAGGTGAACACCGCCCAACTAGTCGGACGTGTCCAAACTACCAGAAGGAAGTTGCCGTCGTCAGACTGAAAGTGGACAACAATTTAACGTTCCATGAAGCAAGAAGACGAGTCGAAGAGAGAAACGTCACGTACACCCAGGCTACCGCTCAACCTCGACTGGATACTTCGAAGATAGAAGCGCTAATGAATGAAAATAAGAAGAAGGATGAACTTATCAACAAGCTAATTGCAGACAATAACAAGAAGGAGGAAACGATTCTCAAACTTCTCGAGGACGTGAAGCAGAAGAACCAACAGCTGGAAAATTTGGTGCACAAAGTTGACTCTCTGCAATCCAACTTAGTTGCTCTGTCCAGCAACATCCAATGTACACCTGGAACATCAACTGGATCAGATAGCAGTACCAACCGTCAATTCAAAGTCATTGCGAAAACCGACAAAACCAAAGGAATCACGAAACGCAGACCCAAGATCGAAGATAAACACCTACGGCTATCAAAACGACTCCAGAATGCCTCACCGTATAGGAGAAGCCCACCTACAAAAACCGTAAAGCCACCTACTTCCAACATCGCACTGAATCCAATAATTGAATACGGAGAAAAAGTAGTTGATTTTTCCAACCCCGAGACCGTATCCGTGCATTTAAATCAACAAATTTAACATGCCTATCCGTAACAAGCCAGATAAGCCCAAACAACTTGAAAACTCAACTCACAACACTATCTGTAGCAACAAAGAATATAAACCAATGAACAACAAACTCACCAGCAGAGTTGGGAGCCGGAAAATTACAGCTGTGTAAGATAATTCATGACGCTGCTAAAGCTAACATACCTAGAACAAGCAGTAAACCAGGCTCAAAAGCCTTACACTGCACACTGTTGCCAAAGGAGTAAAAACGTGATCGAAATTGTTTTGACCCCGAAAACAACGTTTTTTTGCTATAGTTTCTTCTGCAGAGTTTTGTCATAAATTATTCTCCATCTTATGATGATAAAAATTTTGGTGATTTATCTCCCTAGTAGTGAGAAAAAAAATATTTTTTTAATTATTGCAAATAAAAATAAACTTTATTCGGCAAAGTTATAGCCCATTTAATACAAATCAACTTTGCTGAAGCTCACATATGCCTATCTATTGGTTTTAATGTACATTTGAGGAGTTTTCTATTGAACTTCCCTTAAATTCATTTTTTGAATATAACATCTCATGGAGATTTTCTACAAGTTTAAATATTCAACACTTTTGTTTATCATATAAAAACACACAAATTTGCTGAAAATAGTATAATTTTATCTCTTATAGTTTTGAGATATTTAGGGTTTTATTTGAAAAAATGTACTTTTTCAGTGTCAAAAATCATAGTAATCTGCAAATTTCTGCAAACGAAACTATTTGCATATGAAAGTATGAATCAGTCATTGTTAAATCCAGATACAACCGCTCGTCTCTTGCTGTCCCTTGGGGGCCAAAGCCAATGTTCTTAGAACCACTACATGACTCTATTAGGAACGAACAGGCTCATTTCTCTTAACATATTCGATAGCATTACGTTTCAAAAGATAGGAAATTGATGGTTATACTACATATAATTTAAAAAAAATTGACCGTGATAAAACTTTAAATAAAGAACTTTTTCTTTTTTTGCTGTTTTAACGGTTAAACGTCAAACCGCGGTGGTCATTTGTCCCGGACAATAAAGAGCAGGCGCATAAAATTCAAATCCATTGGTTTCCTTGGCAACGCAGTGTAATCAAGCAATCACGCATGGTACATATATATATAAAAGCTGCTTGCGTTTGTTGAGACATTCTTTCGACGTATTTCGGAAACAGTGGACGAGTTATAAGCATTAGCGAACGTACCAGCAGCAGCAGTTGAGGCAGCAGATAGGAGTAGTATTGTATCAGTTTCTTGAAGTTTAACTGTAGCTGGAAGCTATCGTACAAAGAATTTTGAAGAAAAACTGTTTAAAACATTACCGAACCATGGCATCTTCAATTGAAGGTAAGTTTCCATGTTCATATCATTGCTGCAATATCAAATCTCAGATGAAAACATATTATAATACAGGTGAATTGAAGAACTGCGATTTATTTCTGGTGTGGAGATCAGTTCATGGTGATCTAAAGTTGAAGGCTGATCTAATCACACATGAGATAATGGTTCATTATGCTCTTGACGATGTTGAAGACACACGATCAGAAATCCAGAAATGTGCGTATAATCTGAGCAAATATTTCAGTAAACTCTGGGAAAAATATCACCGGAAGGAGAAAAGTGTTTTGAAGCATGAGTACTTCAGTAAGGTTTTTGTTTTACCACAATCTGTAGTAACCAAGCTTCCGTCGACGAGCAGTGAGAGAGGAAGAAAAAAGATCCCGTTTAGCGAGAGTTCAGATTGCGTAAAGAGACGTAAAACTGCACAGCTACGAACAGAACATAGCGCAGATGAATTGACATTTGCGTCTGCGATGAAGCTTCGTGAAGAAGGCAAAAGGGCTGAAGCTACAATAATAACAATTGCCACTCAATCGACACCTACTCGAGCAACACGGATGTTGAAATCTGTGAGAAGTATACCTCCAGCTACTTGTATTTCGTATTCTTCAGAGGAAGCATTGGCTTTGATTTGCGATACTCAGCTCACCGTAGCACAGTATACGAAGTTACGTCTGGAAGCCAAAAGTCGTAACGCCAATTTGTATCCCGCATACAAGAAAATTTTGGATGCTAAACGTAGTTGCTATCCTGAAAAGAATTCAATTACGATTACTGAAACCAACATGGAAATAAAACTGCAAGCACTTCTTGACCATACTGTTGAGCGGATCATTCTTACCAAAGAAAAGATAATCACCAACTTTTCAGATGAAGAGTTACAGAATCTACTCTTTACAGTAAAATACGGATATGACGGCAGTGGTGATCACGCAGAATATAAGCAAATATTTTCAAATGACGATGGTACCGCATCGGATAGCCACATTTTTGCGACATCTATTGTACCAATCAACATTGTGGTTGGTGAAAAAATTCTGTTCGAGAATCCCTGGCCTTCGTCTACAAGATTTTGCAGACCATTGCACTTGCAGTTTGCCAAAGAGACCGCACTTCTTATTGCTGCGGAAAAGGCTAGTTTAGATAAAGGGTGATACGGTCAAAATTTGGTCAAGGGAAAACGCGTGTAAATCGGTGAAATGGTTTATTTAAAAAATCAAATTAAATTTCTTTTTCAAGTTCAATTAGTATAAAATTCAGGAAAAATATTCAGTTAGGCTTCCGCTTTTCCAAATCCGAATTGCCGGGCCTTACGCTTGACCCCTGCCATCAGATTTTGTACAGCCACCTTGTCCACCTTCTTCGCCGCAGAAAGCCAGTTTGTCTTGAACTGCTGCTCGTCCTTAGCAGTTTTTGGTCTTCTTTAGGTTCCGCTTGACAATAGCCCAGTATTTCTCAATTGGGCGGAGCTCTGGCGTGTTGGGAGGGTTCTTGTCGCTGGGAACCACCTGCACGTTGTTGGTGGCGTACCACTCCATGGCCTTTTTACCGTAATGGCAAGATGCCAAATCCGGCCAAAACAGTACGGAACAACCGTGTTTCTTCAGGAAAGGCAGCAGACGTTGATTCAAACACTCTTTCACGTAAATTTCTTGGTTGACGGTCCCGGAAGCTATGAAAATGCTGCTTTTCAAGTCCACAGGTACAGATGGCTTGCCAAACCAGATATTTCTTTGCGAACTTTGACAGTTTCGTGTGCTTGAAAATATCTGCTACCTTTCCCCTTCCTTTTGCCGTATAAAACTCCTGTCCCGGAAGCTGCTTGTAGTCGGCTTTGACGTAGGTTTCGTCGTCCATTACCACGCAGTCAAACTTCGTCAGCATCGTCGTGTACAGCCTCCGGGATCGCGCTGCAGCCGTCGTATTTTGTTTATCATCGCGATTTGGAGTCACTACCTTCTTGTAAGTCGACAGTCCGGCTCGTTTTTGGCTCGATGCACGGTTGTAGACGATACACCCAGCTTATTTGCGGCATCTCGGAGAGATAGGTTAGGGTTTCGCTTGAAACTACCGGCAACTCTCTTTGTCGTCTCAGCGGCTTCCGGTTTTCGATTTCCCCCGATCCAGACTTCCTGGCTGTCGACAAACGTTCCCCAAACACTTTAATTACATTTGTAACGGTTGATTTGGCAACTTTTAGCGATTTTGCCAACTTTGCGTGCGAGTAGCTCGGATTTTCGCGATGCGCGAGCAAAATTTTGATACGCTGCTCTTCTTGCTTGGACGGCATTTTGACAACTGAAGAGTGAATTCCAAAATCAAAATAGGAGCAACATTCTACACACACACCTTCAAAATGAGGGGTGTTCAGGTTTTTTAAATGCAAAATTGAAAGAAATACGTCAAGTTGATATTGACCAAACTTTGACCGTATCGCCCTTTAGTCAGATAGCTGAACTTCAACCGGTGACTGTAGAGTGTTTTGGTCGATCCGCTCTGGTAAAGTTTAAGATGCTCATGACGATGGTAGATGGCAAAGTGTGTAATGCTGTCACATCAACATCGTCCCAACGATGCTATATTTGTGGAGCAACACCCTCTCAAATGAATAATTTGAGCACAGTGCGAAAAAGAGAAGAAAACGAGGAAGCATTTCAGTTTGGTTTATCGATACTTCATGCTTATATTCGGTTTTTCGAATACCTGTTGCACTTATCATACCGCCTTGAAATAAAAAAGTGGCAAATAAGGACAGCGGGACACAAACAAATCATGTTAGATAAGAAGAAATACATCCAATGTAGATTCAAAACAGAAATCGGTCTAATTGTTGATAAGCCACGCTCCGGTGGATGTGGCAACAGCAATGACGGAAACACTGCCAGACGTTTTTTTCAAAACTGGGAGCAGTCAGCGGAGATCACAGGAATCAATCGTGAAGCTATATACCGTTGCAAAATCATTCTTGAAACATTAGTATCTGGTAATGAGAAAAAAATATAGTTTAAGTTTTTATTATTTTCATTATTTTCGAGCATGTGTAATAGACTGCAAGAAATTCGAAGAATATGCATTGGAAACTGCCCATCTGCTGGTTAATTTGTATGATTGGTATCCAATGCCAGCATCAGTGCATAAAATTCTTATCCACGGCGCCAAAGTGATATCTTCATTTCTTGTTCCTATTGGTCAATTGTCGGAAGAGGCTCAGGAGTCCCGAAACAAAGACATCCGCAGATATCGAGAGGAAATTTTCAAGGTTGGAAACTAACACGGATCTTTTGCACCGATTGTTAGAAACATCTGATCCTTTGATTTCGAGCATAAGAGGGTTCGGAAAGAAAAAGGAAACACCGTTGTCAAGGGATGCGAAAAATCTTTTGGTCAAATCCGATGACAACACTACTGATGAAAGCGATAGTAGCGATGATGACGATCAACAGTGAAATTCTTAATTTATGTTTAAATGCTTTGATAAAAATTAAATCACTAAATAAAAGGCTGAACCATTTATTTTGTACTTTTTGACAATGCTGGGAATCTTTTTTGACGGAAAACAGCTTCAAAATTTAAAAAAAAATAGCATAGCTGAGGTTATGTAGTGGTTCTAAGAACATTGGCTTTGGCCCCCACGGGACAGCAAGAGACGAGCGGTTGTATCTGGATTTAACAATGACTGATTCATACTTTCATATGCAAATAGTTTCGTTTGCAGAAATTTGCAGATTACTATGATTTTTGACACTGAAAAAGTACATTTTTGCAAATAAAACCCTAAATATCTCAAAAACTATAAGAGATAAAATTATACTATTTTCAGCAAATTTGTGTGTTTTTATATGATAAACAAAAGTGTTGAATATTTAAAACTTGTAGAAAATCTCCATGAGATGTTATATTCAAAAAACTGAATTTAAGGGAAGTTCAATAGAAAACTCCTCAAATGTACATTAAAACCAATAGATAGGCATATGTGAGCTTCAGCAAAGTTGATTTGTATTAAATGGGCTATAACTTTGCCGAATAAAGTTTATTTTTATTTGCAATAATTAAAAAAATATTTTTTTTCTCACTACTAGGGAGATAAATCACCAAAATTTTTATCATCATAAGATGGAGAATAATTTATGACAAAACTTTGCAGAAGAAACTATAGCAAAAAAACGTTGTTTTCGGGGTCAAAACAATTTCGATCACGTTTTTACTCCTTTGGCAACAGTGTGCACTGGTAGAATGAAGACACAAAAGCGGCAGTGAAAGCTCGGAGAAAGGCTCTAAGGAAGCTCAAACGCACCCCAATAACCCACCCGGAATGGAAGGACATCCACGAACACTATCAACGGCTAAGAAACCAATGTAAGGACGTTATTCGAAGTGCAAAAAGCAAGTCTTGGGAAACATTTCTCGAGGGTTTTGACAGCAGCCAATCGACCACCGAAATGTGGCGACGTGTAAATGCATTGAGCGGCAAAAGAAGGGCACAAGGAATTGGGATTCGTCAAAAAGACGTCGTATCACGGGATCCAAGCTTCGTTTCGAATGCATTTGGACAATACTTCTCGGAACTCTCATCCAACGCAGCATATGATCAGATCTTTCTATTGGCACAAGCAAAAGCGCATTGCACACCCACGAGTCTAGAGGTACCTGATGATGTAAACGACTGTGACTTCAACAAACCCTTCACAATCACCGAACTATTGTACGCAATGGATTCCGCTCAAGGAAAGCCTGCAGGACCAGATGACATCAGCTATCCCCTTCTGAAACGGCTTCCGTTGCGTGTTAAAACCTCTTTCTTAAATAGTATCAACCAGATATGGACCGAAGGTATGTTTCCAAAAAACTGGCAGCATAGTTTGGTGGTTCCGATTCCGAAAAAGAAAATTGGATCGACTGACCCCCGGGATTATCGCCCTATAGCCCTCACAAATTGTGCTTAGAAGATCATGGAACGTATGGTAAACAGGCGCCTCGTTACCGTTCTCAGAGAGCGGAACCTCTTGGATCAACGGCAACATGCTTTCCTGAAGGGTAGAGGAACTGGATCTTATCTCGCAGCACTGGGTCAAACCATGGATGATGCTCTAGCAAACGACTTACATGTCGATATAGCGGCCTTAGATTTATCCAAGGCCTATATCAGAGTTTGGCGACCTAGAGTCCTGCGGCAACTCATCGACTGGGGTATCATCGGAAATATGGGAAAATTTGTCCAAGGCTTTTTTCAAAATCGAACATTCCAAGTTTTGATAGGTAACTCGCGTTCCAATACGTTTGAGGAGGAAACAGGTGTTCCACAAGGCTCCGTGCTAGCCGTTACTTTATTTATGATAGCAATGAATTCGGTCTTCGACACCTTACCAAAGGGCATATTCATATACGTGTATGCTGATGATATTAATATTGTTGTGGTTGGTAAGAAGCCTAAACTAATCCGAAGAAAACTGCAAGCGGCCGTGAGAGCAGTCGCAAAATGGGCTGGTAAAGTCGGCTTTACTATGGCAGCAGAAAAATGTTCAATCTCGCATTGTTGTGTTTCAAGACACCATCCATGGAACAACCCCGTGACAGTTGCAGGGAAGCAAATACGCTTTAAAAAAGAGTTGCGAATCCTCGGAGTGACTATTGACCGCAAATGTAAATTCCGAAGTCACTTCAGTCTCACAAAAAAGGAAGTGGACTGCAGAATCCGCCTATTAAAAGCAATTAGCGGAAGACACAAGACCAACAACCGCAAATCACTGTATACAGTTGGCTCCAGTATCATCACTAGTAAACTGCTTTATGGGCTGGAAATCACAATTCGAGCATACCAAGACATGATTCTAGCTTTCAGTCCAGTTTACAACAAGGTAATACGAATCACCTCAGGGTTACTTCCTAGCTCACCCAGCCTCGCCTCATGTGTAGAAGCTGGTATCCCTCCGTTTCCATTTATACTAACGATTGCAGCAGCCTCTAGAACTATAAGTTACCTGGAGAAAACGTATGGCGATTGTGAAAATATATTCATCCTTGAAAAAGCCAAAAATCTCGTCAGGGAGTATGCCACCATGGATTTCCCCCCAGTAGCGCAAGTCTATCGGGTTGAAGACCGCCGATGGAACCAGACTGGACCCAATATTGACTGGACAATAAAGCGTGCAGTCCGTGCCGGGGCCTCGTCCACTAAAATCTTCGCTGAACTCAACAACCTACTGAACAACAAGTACAGTACCCACGTAAAAATTTTCTTGGATAGTTCTCGAGCGAATGAGACCGTTGGAATTGGAGTCTACAGTTCCACGCTTCATATCGCACGAAGAGTTCCTGATGAATTATCCGTATTTTCTGCAGAGGCCGCCGCTATCTACCTCACCCTCACGAAAATCAATGATCCAAAAATGCAAACAATTATTCTATCGGCCTCAGCTAGTGTTTTGTCAGCCTTGGAAAACCCCAAACAAATGCATCCACTAATACAGTTAATCGAAGCACGGATTCCCTCTAACACTACGCTCTGTTGGATACCAGCACACTGTGGCATAAAGGGCAACGAAGAAGCATACCGCCTAGCATCCCTTGGAAGAGGCTCGGCAATGTGGAACCTTCAAGTACCTGGACACGATGTACGCAGCGTGATTATACGTGGTGTTCATCGTACGTGGCATCTACAGTGGCTTTCAATCCGAGATATTTTCCTTAGAAAGATCAAAGCTGATATTGGACAGTGGAACGACCGTGAGGATCGCAGAGAACAACAAACATTGTCCCGCCTGAGAGTGGGTCATACCAGAACAACTCACCCGCATTATATATCAACTAACCCCAAGCCAGCCTGTTCTATTTGCGTTGTACCACTAACCGTTGGACATATACTAGTTAACTGTCCCCAATACGAAGCAACAAGAGTCAGCTTGAATCTACACACCAGTATCAATAGTATCCTTCAAAATGATCCAGTTGAAGAAACAAAACTCATAAATTTCCTGAAAAACATCAACTTGTACTCTAGCATTTAATTGAACTAAATTGTACTCCTTTATAACTATATGTTTCTCTTCGTAAAAGAGGTGAACCAGCCTTAGGCCCTAAAAACCTCTATAATAAAGGAATAAAAAAAAGGACTGTCGGTGGAGCTATAAAAATACAGCTACAATTTGAAAATCCTAGGGGTGGGGAACCATATTCAGGATGATCTGGTGATCCGATGTCAGGCAGCGATAGACTCACTAAAGCGATCATCGAGCATTTTCATCTCGACCAGACGGTGGACCTCAGATGTTCTTATCCTCGGAAGGGTGTTCAGAATCATCCTGAGGAACTTATTTTGACCAAGCTGAAGTCGGCGAATAACTACAGAGATTCATTTTCAGGGAGCGGGGGTATGTCCGAGGTGAATAAGTTGAACAGAAGTGGACCTAGTATACTTCACTGCGGAACACCGACGGAGATCTCCTGTGCATCAGAAACTGCACCTTGCAGCGAAATACGAAATGTTCTGTCTGACATATAATTTTTAATTATCTTCACCAGGAAGATAGAAAGATTGTATCTTTTAAGCTTATACACCAGGCCATCGTGCCACACGTTATCAAAGGCCTTCTTGAGTCGAGAAGTGCCATGGCAGATGATTTAGCAAAAGACTTGGTCCGTCTGAGGATGTTAATGACTCGATTAAGTTGTTGAATTGTCGACCGACCACGTCGGAAGCCAAATTGTTCGTCGAGCAAGATGTTCAGCTCGTAGGCAGATGAAAGAAGCCGACGGTGGATCGCTTTCTCAAACAGCTTGGATAATCCTGATAAAAGGCTGATGGGCCTATAGCTCTTGGAACATTAAGGATCTTTCCCAGGTTTCTGGATTGGGATGACTTTGGCTGACTTCCAACACGAGGGGAAGTAGCTTAGTCGGATGCATTGGTTGAAAACCATAGCCAGATGGCTATAGAACTAGGGGCTCAATTGCTTGAGCTCCAAGTCCATGATGATGTTGAAACCTGGGGCCTTCATGATATAAGTCAACAATTCATCAGCTGAGGTCTCCAACTCCTCTGTGAAGTCGTTGGGGCTTATATGGATGTTAGTGATAAGCGCGCTAACAGCAGCTCCATGTGGACTGACGATGTTATGTCCGAGATTGTGGGAGCTGACGAAGTGTTGACTTATCTCAGCAGCCTTCTCTGCTGGAGTTATCAAGCGATCCTTAGAGCCATTGTTGTCTAGTGGCAGTTTAGTTTTTAAAAATTTTGTCAACTTCCAGAACGGCTTTGCACAATCTGTGAGAGAGTAGATCTTGTCGGCAAAATTGTTATTCTTAAGGTCCACCATTCTGGCCTTAATAATTTCGTCACTCGATTACAGTGACTTTGAGGCGTTGGTAAACCAGTTCGCTGGTATTGCCATCGGATGGCGTTTCGCAATTGTATTAAACCTTTTGTGGGTCTATCAATAGGTACAGAGTTGCTCACCTGATCAATCACCGGTACATGTTGCTCCCGGGCCTGGGAGATCGCTTGCTCGATGTTCCCCAGTTGCCGTTCGATGTCATCAGTTGACTCGAGGTGGATGTCTATGTCGATGTTGTCGTCAACGTCTTGTCGGAACCTTTCCCAACTGGCGCGATGGTAGTTCCGTCTGGTGATTCGATGCTGGTTGACCAAGAAGCCAACTTTGACCATCACCGGATAGTGGTCCGAGCTGAGCTCCTAGTGTACGATCGGCTGGGCGATGTTGTTTCCCATGTTCGTGAGGAAGATGTCGATTGTCGAATGGGGAATCGAACCCACCACCTCGGGATTAGTAGCTCCGTCCCTTTACTGACTAGGCTATTTGAGGACCCTTCTCCACACAGCATACAATTTAGATCAAATTTCTCGGTACCGTCGTCCAACCAAATTTTTTTTTCGCGAAGGAACATCGGAGTGTATTTTCTTGTTCTCGTTTCCAGCAATTTTTTCTTGATGTTTAAATCGAGGTTTCACTCCCGTCAGTGCGGTGCAGTCCTCTTTTGCTCTTTCATTCTACGTCGTTCACACTGCAGTGAGTGTATGAACGCTCAGGTAGCGAACTGTTAATTATCTTGCTCTCCCGTGCTGTGCTCAACAATTTCTACAGTGGTGTCAGGAGTAAATCTCCGTACACAGCCAGCCGTTTCAACTCAGTTTTGAGTCGTTTTTGACACACTTTCGTCAAAAGTGGAATCATTCAAATTTGAGTAAATGTTACTGGCATTGACAAGTCGACAAATCAAAAACATCGACTCAAATCAGATGGATATTTTCGATTTGTCGACTAGTCAATGCCAGTAACATTTACTCGAATTTGAGTGACTCCACTTTTGACGAAAGTGAGTCAAAAACAACTCAAAACCGAGTTAAAACGGCTGGCCGTGTAGAGACTGAGTGAGATTCTCCAAAGAGAGCTGAAAATGTGCACCCGGGCGATCCCCAGAGAAATCGCAACCCTGCTTCGGAGTACGTATAGTTACGCGGGATCCGGATGTTAAAAAAAGGGACCGAGCTTGCCGATCCCTTTCGAGAGCAAAATCCTGGATTGTGGCTGACGTGTCCCACACTAGTGGTCTTGATGCTATTGGAAGACGAATTGAGGGTGAGCTTCGCGTGGAATCGAACGAATATCTTCCCAATTACCTGATGCAGACGGAATTGTTTCTGCTCCCGTCGACGACGCTCGTGAATGTTCTAGAACGTCAAATTTGTCGCACGCTTCAGTTCCGAGAGACATGTGCTGTTGACAAGTCGTCTGTAATCCTCTTGGTAACCAGACGTGTGCGCGAGCAGAATCGGGTCCAAACCGATTGCACGGTATCCTCCGTACACCGATGCTATTGCCGGCGACTGGCGAAAGAGATCCCAGATCAAACATGCTGTTGGTAAAACAATCGTCAGTTGCTTGCCCGATGATGTGGGTGTCGAATTTCTCACCTTTTCTTTCGGCAATTATGATCCGGATCCGAAAACTCGTGCCAATGAGCGGAGCCGGACTTTCGTCGTTGCCAAAATATGGATTTGGCTGGACCGAATCCAAATCCAATCGATCGCACCGATTCCACCGTACACTGTCGGACTCTTCCGTCCAATTTCCTTGCAGTCTTTTCACACTCGCGTGGCACATTCTATTTGCGGTTTCGTCCAACGAGCAACACCGGTAACCAGAAGAAAAACTCACGGAGCTTTCGACCCACTGCCAACGAATGCAGCGATGCCAGATGATTTTTTCAAAACTCTGTATGTTTATCAAAATAAAAAGTCTGTACTTGTCTGTACACTAGAAAAACTTATCACATTGCTTTTTACGTATTTCTTACAGCAAATTGTTATCTACATACAATTTTGTTAGTTTTCGGTATTTTACAATTGTATTTTTAACCATTTGATCTCTAATTGTTAACAATTCAGAAGAGAATTTGTTTATAAAATAATAGAATGTAACAAGACTGTTTCGGACGAGATTTTAGAATAAAATAACCGAAATATGTTGTTTACTACACGGGTACTAATATTTTTAAATATTAAGTTACGGTAAAAAAACAACAAAAGGTTAGTAAAATAATACCTACTTATACTATTGCACAAACGAATTAAAATGCGAAAAATGATGCACCAATGACTGCAATAAGAATCTATCGGTTAGTATTTAAAAATAATAAATATGTTTTAAACTTTCCACACACAAATTATTTATTAGATTCATCATACATGTAACTTGAAAAAAATCGAAGAGCTTGCTTTGTAACTTTGGTGATTCCATTTTCGTTTTTTTAGCATATTCTTTGGACGCTAGAATTCTTGCATACAAGTTGCAGTCATCCTGTTACGCAGTTTAGTATTTTTCAGGTTGAACGATGAAAAAGTCCTTTCCTCTGCAGCCGAGGAGTGTGACAATGAAAAAAGGGTTGGTATGATTCGTCTGAGACGGGGGAAAATCAATTTCAAGGAAAAGGAATGTGAAAATATCACGGATATCAGAGAGAAAAAGCTGATATCGTCAAGTAATTCAATGGGATTTACCTTCAGGAGTGAAGAGTTGAGTAAAGGTAACGCCGTTAACGCCAATGGTAAAAAGCAGGTACAGATTGAGTGCATAAAACATTTTCGCCATGCAGAGACGTACCAGGTGCATGCACTCGAAACGGGTTTAGCCTATTTTATGATTAAAGTTAGAATCGTCTGAGAAAAAATCTGTATTAAATCTGTATGGAAATACAAATGTCTGTACGATGTCTGTAGTGTGTATGAGGTCGGTATGGCACTTCAAAAGTCTGTACAAATACAGACATGTCTGTATATCTGGCACCGCTGAACGAATGGCTCGTTCTCGCTTTGCCGTTCTAGTGGCGGAAACTAAATCACGAATCCCGATCGTGAAGGGTCACCCACAATTGATACGTTGCGGCTGCGTTGACATAAATTTGACAGAAAACCTATGGAAAAACTGTTAAATTCACGCAAACGCATCCGAAACGTATCAATTGTGCGCCCAAGGATGCCAGATTTTTTATTCAAATGTCTGTGATAATAATTTGATATGTCTGGGAATATAGACATTCCTGTAATTCCAAATCTGTAATTGTTTTTTAGAAAATTAGACTTCTTTCAACAAAAAGACGTAATACGAGAGTGAGCTATGTCATTTTCACTATTTGTGTGATTATGTAAACATGTCTGCATCTATTTCTTGGATTGTATGCAACCTTACACTATTGTTTCAAATTTTTAAAGTGACACTGAAGCTTGAAGCATTAGCATAGATAACAAAATTTTCTATAGTGTTTTTCCCTTGTAACGTTCTCTCCAGTTTTGTATTTTAAAATCACAATTTTGTTTTGATTTGATAAATTTGATAGACAATTTTTTCGATTCAACAAAAATCCTTGAATTACTATGAATAACAGAGTCAATCTTCCGTTACAAAAATTATAAAGTTGAATTCAAAATTTTTATTTTTATTTCATTTTTTTGTAGATTAAGTCGTAAGGCTGTCCTTTTCGATTTATACATTTGTATTTTATTTGTATGGGAGCCCCACTCTCAGGAAAGGGAGAGGTCTCTTACTATCATAAGAACCTTCCCCGCCCTAAGCACCCCTCCACCAATTTTCACGCTGATTGGTTGAGTAGTATTCGAGTTTATTTTTACATAAATAGGTTCGATTTATTTTATATGGATGTATAGATTCTCTGAACTTTGGAAGCATTCCAGAAAACTTTATGGATATATTGATAAACTTCTTGAATTTTTTTATGCTTCTTAGCTAAACTTCAGGGAAATTTTCTTACTGATCAAATCGCCAAACGAGGCTCTTATCTAAAAAGCTGGGAAGTTTCCTCCTGAACTTCAGGAAAAATTCCTCATGAACTTCACTCCTTTTTTTCATCCAAATGCACATTTAAGAACGCAACCTTACCTTTCAAAAACATTTGCTAAGTTTTTTTGTGAACATAGTTACTTTCTAAAACTTCTGATAAGTCCCATCCTGAACTACGAGGAAAGTTTCTGCAAAACTTTGAAAAAGTACTCTCCAGAACTTCTTGAAAGTCTTCTCAAGTTGTAAGAAGTTTCTTCGTGAACTTCTAAGAAGTTCTTTTCTAAACTGCCGAAATAATCTCTTCTTAACTGTAGGGAAGTATACTCCTGAACTTCGGGGAAGTTTGTTCCTGAATTTCTAAAAAAATCCTGCTTGAACTACAAGAAAGTTCTCCCTCTACTTCTGGAAAGTTTCATCCTGATTTTATCAAAATTATCTACCATAACTTCTGAGATTTCGTGAACTTCGAGAAGTTCTCATTCTGAAATGCTGGAATGTTCGATTCGGACCTTTAAGGAAGCTCTCTAGCACTTCTGGGTAGTTCCAACTAAACTTTTGGTCATTTCGCAACTTCTAACAAGTCCTCTTGTGAACTTCTGAGGAGTTCTTTACGGATTTTTTTTTTGAAAAATTCCTTCTTGACCCTACAGGTAGTGACCTCTCTGGAAGGTTTCGTCCTGAAATTCGGGGAATTTTTTTCCTGAGCTTATTCTTTCAAAACTTCGGATTGTTTCCATCCGGAACTGCGAAAATTTGATTGAAACTTTGGGAAAGCCGTCTTCAAAATTTTTAGGACAATTCCGTTAAATTTGTTCTTGAAGTTTCTTCCTCGACTTCTGAGAAGTCCTCTTTTGAACTTTTGGGAAGTTTTCTCCAGAACTTTGGGGAAGTTTGTTCCGGTACTCTTGAGAAGTTCGTGCTCAAATCAGATAGAAGTAGCTCCAATGCTCCTGGAAAGTTTCATTCTTTTCTCCCTAAAGAATTTTGAGAAATCCTTATTCTGAAATGTTAAAATGTTCTCTTCTGAGCTTTGTAAAAGCTGCCTAGCACTTCTGGGAAATCCAAATAACCTTTCGACAAGTTTCTCGAAATTATTTCCTGAACTTGAGAGAAATTCTTTCCTCAACTTCTATGACGCATCGTCCTGAGGATTATTTTTTCCCTGATTTATTGAGAAATTATTGGTAGTGCCGTTCCTGGTTAGCTTCCATCTGAAAATTGGGGATCCAAAACCTCTGAAAAATTCTAAACATCAGAGAAATCCTTTCACCCACACTTATTTATGAAGTTCTGTTAAGTCCTCTCCTGATTTTTGGTGAAATTCTGGTTAGTATGATCTTGAACTTCGATAGGTAATGAATTTTTGAAGGTTCTTCTTGCATGACCTGCTTGCTCCCAATACTTCTGATAAGTTTCTACCTGACCATACGAGAAGTTTTTTTTCGAGGAAGTTTCTAAATTTCTCAAATATGATTTGTATTGTTGTGAACTTTGATTCTCATTGTGACTTAATGGCAAAGGATCAATATTACCAACGCTTTCACATGGGTTTGAACACGCCTGGGATTGAACACTACCATAAGTAGGGACTCCATGTTACCCTCGGAAAGGGCCTATACGATACTTATCTCCGGGCCCATTGTGTCTGCAAGTGGCCCATCGCTTTCGTTTCTTCAAAGATTGCTACTTTAAATGATACCTACGATATTTTAAAATATTTCAACAAAGCTTCCTACCGTATCTACTATACTGTTCAGATCCTCGTACGTTTTAAATCCGAACTCCAGAGAATACCTTTATTTGAAATTTGAAAAATATTTCAAATGTCTGTAAAAGTCTGCAACATAAATAAAATTTCTGCTAAATGTCTGTATCGTTAAAAAAGTCTGCAATAAAAATGAAAAGTCTGCAAATTTACAGACATGTCTGTGAATATGGCATCCCTGTGTGCGCCAGCCATGAGTGTGAGTATGCGGTTGACGTTTGCGTTCGCTGATTCGTTTCGCAGGGTTGTCATGATGTTGGACGGATGGGGGTTCTCGCTATGGAAGAATCCAGGTTGAAACAAGAAGAAGACACCGAGTGGTGATAAATCTGACAGCTCCCATGTTAAAGTATAGGACGAACATTTTAAAATGCTTATAAAAAATTCTAATGAAATTCTAATTAAAAGCGGTTTGTTGTATGATGTAAGAAAAATACAAAACTACTCAATAAAGACATTTTCAGCAAAATAAAAAATAAAACAAAATAATGCCCCTGTTTTGCAGTTTAATATTTTTCTTACATCATACAACAAACCGCTTTTAATTAAAATTTCGTTTGAATTTATTAGAAGCATTTTAAAACGTTCGTCCTATACTTTAACATGGGAGCTGTCAAATTTATCACCACTCGGTGTCTTCTTTTTTTTTCAACTTGGATTCTTCTACACTGTAACCGGCCAGTACCCATTAATGGGTAAAATATCACCCATTTCTGAACTTAAGTAGGTTAACTCCTTTAATGGGTAAAACGATTTTACCCATTAATGGGTAAACAGCCTGTACGTCAGGCTATCGGGTATTTTTTACCCATTTTCCAAAATGTTTGTTATTTGCAAATGGGCATGAAGTACTCCATTTTACAAAACATTAGTGTTATTTAAGAAATGAGTATGAAACACTCATTTTTCAAAATGTTTTTGATTTGTGAATTTTTCGTGATTTGTTTTTTGTTGTGATATTGAATAGTAAACATTACCACAAATATAATAGATTGCAATTACTGTAATTGTATTTGTATTTGTATATTAGTTCATAACGGCAACCTTTAGGCCTCAGGCCTTTCACCTCTTAGTTAAGACAAGCTTTCGTTCGGGAGTTTTCGCATCGGCAAATATCTCGTCGACGATAAAGTGCTTCATTGAAATGGTCATCACATCGATATGGTCCAGAGAGATTCCGACATCGCCCAAACATTTTCTGAAGACTTCCGTGGAATAAATCTGATAAGATTTAAATAATGTTGACGTCAACTTGATGAAAGCTTGAA
The DNA here is from genome assembly GCA_034211315.2 of Aedes japonicus. NCBI lineage: Eukaryota > Metazoa > Arthropoda > Insecta > Diptera > Culicidae > Aedes > Aedes japonicus. Next base: position 33,147 of record JASCZW010001332.1, on the reverse strand, counting down.
TTCTACGCTCTGGAATTAAAATATACTCGGAAGTTCGATTTATACTATTATATTAAATTAATAACATACCTCTAAGTTTTTGGAAGCTTTTTGCTATCCATTTTAACCTTCAGTTCTTCCATATTTCACGCGTTTTCGTGGACTGGATTCCGACGCAAAGTTTTTTTATTTTTCGAACACCTCACTTTCAACTATACAAAGCGAGCCAGGAGACTGCTAAGATGTTTCATACTCCAATAATGGGTACAAAAATACCCATCTTTTGGTCTGTCATTGAAAATCAAAAATGGGTAGTTAGTATGCATTATTTTGATTTTGAAAGTACCCATTTTTTTGACAGCTTCATGTACTATCAAAAAATGGGTAGATTTTTACCCATTAATGGGTACAGGCCGTTTACAGTGTATAGTCACTAGATTTAGAGTCCCTATATATAGAGTCACACAAAGAGTGAAACCAAATCTACCTATCGGAGCTACCTATCGAGCATCCCATCTGAATTATACATGCACGCAAAATAAGAACTAGTCGAAATAAGTGTTGCATGTTCTTCTTGTCGTGACTCTTTCTAGGGACTCTAACTAGATTCATAGTCTGGCGGATACAATGACGGGAGCCAATTTGAACTGTCATTTGGCGGAGCCAATCGAGCATATCTCGTGTAATTTATGTTAAGGGCCTAAAAGCCATTTGTAAACAATAACTTTAAACGTTGATTTCTCACGAATTACGAGAATCCCACCATATCCTGCTACTCCATATGGTAGAACTAACATTCTTCTACCAAATGCTGCTTTCATTCCACGAGAGTGATTTGAGATTCAAGAGAAATCGATATTGAAAGTCATTGTTTACAAATGGCTTTTAGGCGCTTTACATGAATTACTCGAGATATGTTCGATTGGCTCCGCCAAGTGACAGTTCAAATTGGCTCCCGTCATTGTATCCGCCAGACTATGAATCTAGTGACTATAGTTCTCGCTTGTGCAGTGGCGGCGTGTAAAGTGACATCTACGTTTCACTTTGCGGAGTTTGATTTGTTTGCTTATGCATTAACTTTGTTTCTGGCATAACAAATGACATTACAACGCTCCAAAACGCTACAGTGAGTTTGGAAGATTCACGGAAGAACCCTTTGCATAGTTGGTAGAAGTTCTGCTACAAAGCAAAAACATATTGGATGTGGCTGGGTTGGACTCACGGTCTGGTTTAGGAATATTGATACGCGGTTTTCTCAGACAAAACTGTACGTTCTAATAAAACCTATGATTATATTTCGATTCAACGACGAAAATTTTATTTAACTCACGGAATATCCACAAAAAGAAACGATCTATAAGCTTTGATAAATTCTCATAATCGATTATCTATGTTTGTTTCCACTTACAAATACACTTTTTTGTTGAGATTAATGATTTAGACCCTGGGATAGAACTTTAAGTAAGGCCCATTATTTGTTTGCAAAACCTTGCCTTTTGAAAGATAAAGTCGGACAAGAAAATAGATACATGCTAAAGGACCATTCTGTTCAGTTTTAAAAGAAAATAGAACACCACAGTTCACAGTTAACGGTACTTTCGATCATCCATCTGTTACACCTGATTAGTTCCATTGCAAAACCAGGGCTAAAATGGACACCAATGACATTAAGCTATATCCTACTCGGAAAGCACTTGATTTAGCTGCAACTGTTGCCGAAAACTCCTTGTAGAAGTTTTGACCCATGCTGGCTGGTACGTTGATGTGCATGTACGGACCCACCACACCTGAAACGAATAACAGCTCGTCTAATTAGATCGACATTTTTCAAACACATTTTATCTTACTGTTAACTGGCATCCAGTCGGGAACGCTTTTCGATTTGGGAATCCCATCGATGGCAAACGAAGTCCACAAATCGACCATCGTTTCCGACATTTTCATGTCATTCTTGTTCAGCTTCGTCGCAACGTCCGGATACGGGAACAAATAGATGTTATCATTTGAATGGTGAATGCCGCCACCATACGGATAGTGCGAGGTATTTTCTCCGTAGCCGAATCGTGTATGCTCTCCGGCGTAATCGAACGAATACAGATAGGTTTCTTTCTCGCTGTATCGCACATTTGTCTGAATATCTCTCAAAAGAGGAGCTTTGATAACGATGGCACCGGCAACCTGAATCAAAAAAACAATTAATGTAATTCGGGTTCACAGATAATATAAAATCATTGCTTATCGATCGACTCACATCAATCAATCCATTGACCATCTGGGTGAAGTTCCCACTCTTTAGGTCTTCGGGAGTGAATAAGGCTTCAACTTCGAAAGCCGACAGAGCTCCCGAGTGGTCATCTATGCCAGTTAAGCGATTGACCATATCGAGCAGATCATACTGGAGAAACTTGGAATCGTTGATCATTTTCACAGCCACCAAACCGTCATAGATACCGTTGATTACAAATGAACCATCCTGTTTGGTCACTCCTCCCATCATGCGAACATCTCGGCGAACCTCACCGAGGCGAACGTACTCGAATGGCTTCCTCTGGAGGAAACCAGACGGTCCTCCGATGACCATTCCACACCCTCCAATATTGTCCATCCCGCTTGTCGCATATTGATTAGCCGCATGCAGCGGTAGAGCTTTTATCAAATCTTGAACACTCACCGCCATTAAGCACTGTTCGATCTGAACTAAAGGTAGATTCTCATTACACCCAGCGTACTTGGCTATATCGATTGCGTTCGCTACTGGATTGGGATCCACCGCCCAGGTCGAAATCGATCCACCGGATTGTAAAATAACCTGACCAAACAATTTCTGCGAAACGAGTGGACTGTATAGCATTGCTGAAATGGCTGCGGATCCAGCGGACTGTCCGAAAACCGTCACTCGCTCTGGATTACCACCGAACTGGGATATGTGATCCTGAACCCATTCCAGGGCCATGATCATGTCCAGCATTCCAGCATTTCCAGGAATGGTTTCACTCAAGGTCGACAGGAAGCCCAACGGGCCAAGGCGATACTGAATCACAACGAGAACGACTTCTCGTTCCAGCAGGTAGTTTGGAGGGTGCTGGACAGCTGCTCCTAGGTAAAACGATCCACCATGGATGTAAACCATGACAGGGAAGTTGCCCGTCGTCTGTAATGGATGCTTTTGTTAGAACTCTACACACCGATTCGGCAATGATGTAACTCACATTCTTGGTAAAAACTGACAGCGAGAGGCAATTTTCGTCGATCTGATTCATGCCTTCCACCGGTTGAGGACACTCGTGACCAGGGGCACTTACGTCTCGAACATCTTCCCATGGGATTGCCTTCATCGGAGCCTTGAACCGTAGAGCTCCGATGGGTGCTTCCGCGTAGGGAATGTTGTAGAACTGGATGATGGTCTGATTGGTATGAGCCGTATGGCCTAGTCCACCACGAACCAAACCCAAACCGTTGATGTTGATGACCGTGTCCGGTGGAACCGTATCATCCTGACGGGTAACGATGACTGCGGAGTCTACATCGATGCTGAGAGTTAGAAGAAGGAGTGTGACACCCGGGAGCAGACTTAATGGCGACATGCTATCACCATTCGAGGTAAACTGTGACTGCGATGAGCTTTGAACAAGCCTTTTGATATGAGTTGCCAAAAACAGTCTGTTCGGGAAAGAGATAAGAAGTGAGCAAGAACGAGATAAGGCCTGTCAGCGGTACGCTAATATCCGAACTGCAAACTTCCAGATAAAGGTGATTGCAGGGCTAATGCGTAATCTATTGAGGTTGTTGATGAGTTTTCGCCGTCCTTAATTGATGTCTGGGGTTTTGGAGAGAAGATAGCGTGCTCCTGAACAGGTTGATTGATTACGATCTAATACTGCTCGTTGGAGTCATACAATACAATAATTGGCTGAGTAATGCATGATAGGTACAATGCTGGAAAATATGTGCGGCTCATGTTTTATCGTATTGAGGGTAGCAAAAATAACTTCTTCATAGTTAACATAACAGCACACAACTGGAAGAGAATAAAATGAATTATCACAGAAAGTTGGCATTTTTCTCGAAGACTTTGGTTGCCGATATTGTGGCATACTCTAAGACTTTGTAAGAAGAGCAAAAAAATTACTGTTCTTGTTGATGACGCTATCTCGAATCATATTGTGGCCCAGAATCGTCCTCAAATTTTCAATGAAATTTACATCTGGACTATGGCGAGGTCATTACAGTGGTTTTATAGTACGTGAACGGAAATATGCCTTGGTCTCCTTTGCGGTGTGCTTTGGATGGAAAAAATCGCTTCCCATTCCAGCTTTGTGTACAGATTTCATCAATTTAGCCACTCGACATAGTAAGGTGTGGCTCATTTAGTATTGGAACAAACTTTTTTGATTCTTGCAGCGACCCTAGTGGCCGGATTTGTAAACAATGACATCTTATGTTTTCCCTATAACAATAACAACATCAGAAGCTTTTTTTCAGTGCAGTTCGAACGTGTTTCAGAGAAATGCAATATGGAAGAAGAAAGAAGAAAAATAATTGTGCGCAATCATTTGGAAAACCCTTCGTGGTCTGGGCCAAAACTGGGCTAAAGTGTTGGGTTTTCCCCGAAATACCGTGTGGCGTGTTTTGAAGAAGTACAGAGAAACTTTGTCGACGGATCGCAAGCCTCAAAGCAGGCGTCGGGCGGGTAATGTCCATCGTTAACTGCGGAACAAAGTCATCAAGAACATTAAGGCAAACCCCAACATGTCAGACCGCGATTTGGCCAAAAAAATTCGCGCCGCACGCAGTACCTTGCAACGGATTCGTCTCCGGGAAGGCTTCAAGTCATACCGTGCCTGTAGACATCCAAATAGGGATCAAAAGCAGAACAATGTGGGCAGAATCCGTGCCAGAAAACTGTATGATCAGGTGTTGACAAAATTCAATGGCTGCCTCCTCGTGGATGTTGAAACCTATGTAAAGGCCGATTTCAAACAGCTACTGGGACAAAAATTTTACTTGGCTACGGCTTGGTTTGATGTTCCTGCCAAATTCAAGTTTTTGTTTGCAGATAAATTTGCACGTCAATACATTATTTGGTAAGGCATCTGTAGCTACGGTAGGAAGACCAAGGGTTTCATCACTGATAAGATGTTTAATTCAGAGCTGTACAGAACGGAGACTGTCCAAATGCGAAGAATATTGCCGACTCGTCGGTCTTCACGATGAACCTGTCATGTATTTTGGTCAGATATTGCAAGCTTTCATTGCAGTTACGACGGTGCACCACCAGTGGTATGAAACCAACGGGATTCGGTTTGCCACTGAAAGAACGCCAACCCACTCAGCGCTGTCCTCAGCTCAGACCGATTGCCTGAAGATTTTGGAGCAACCCTCGAGAGGAAGCTGAGGGTGGATAGCGGATTTCGTCGAAAAACTTATCAGTGGTTTGAGAACTCACGTCGGAATCGAAAGTTTGCGAAAAGGCAGTCGAACCTTGCGGTGCAGACAAAGAGCTACTGGCCTCGGCTAAAGCTCAATTTGCCGGTCCACCTTCTACCACCGACCACCCAATTGCAGCAGCACTCGGCTGAGTTCCGGCTTCATACAGGGCAGAGAACAATAGACCCATACCAGCCAGAAGACGCAGAGCCAGCATTCACCCAATATCGTTGCAAATGGTGGCTGAAAGTACTGCACTACTGCTGCCTTCTAACAACCAGCAGCATCAACAACAGCAGCTGGCCACCTATTCGCCATCAGCCATCATCGCACAAACTATGCAACAAATGGACCAATAAATCGCGCTGGTGGCAACATCTGACAAACACTGCGAAATCATTGACTACACAGTGCTACTCGGCATAAAACTAAAACAGTATTTTTAGCTCCGCAAAAACCAGAACATGCAAGAATGAATAATATTATATTATTTTTTATTATATATTATATGGTCTACTTATGATTGGCGACAATAAATAAATAACTAATCTTGGAAGATTTGCTGCTAGAACGGTAAATTGAATTATGACGCATGGTATAATTGTAATTGACTACTACGGATGCTACTCCGTGTGTGCCAGGTCAGCTGTATTTACACAAAGAATCAATAGATGCTGTAGGGACCAACATATATACACATATATATATATATATATATATATATATATATATATATATATATATATATATATATATATATATATATATATATATATATATATATATATATATATATATATATATATATATATATATATATATATAAATATATATATATATATATATATATATATATATATATAGTAAATATATATATATATATATATACATATATATATATATATATATATATATTTAATATATTTATATATATATATATATATATATATATATATATATATATATATATGTAAAATACAGCTTAGATCTATTATGATCCAATGCCACCGGCGCATGGCCGTGTCCAAGTACTGGTCAAGTAGGGAGTGGGAAGTAATGTGTTGACGTGATACTCTGTAAATTCTCTCTGTAAAGTAAATTCTCTGCACTTTCACGAGAAATCACTGGAATGTTGGATAGTTACGGGAAAAGGTTTGTAGCAGGGTTCGTTTCGATTATCCACTGGAAAGAGCTTTCCGCTGACACTAACTTTCCATAGAAAACAACAATGGCGCTCTGATTCTCCTCCGTTAATCCGCCTTTCTTTCCGTCAAGGTCACCTCCCTTGGCTCGCTTAAATACACCTTCTCAGAGAACCCGGGGCACACTCTCAACATTGCAAAAAAACTGCTCTTCTGGTTGAATTCCCGCGCTGTGCACCGTAAATCGGGATGGCTTCCATTTTCCCTTGTTCTAAGACACCCACGGATAGTGTCTTACGCAGTAGTTGCCTTGGGAACTTCTATATATATTTTTTGCCATTGGATATCTAGATTAGGACACAAGGCACTAGAGCCATAGAACGAAAACTCGTTTGCTGCTCTGTACGGACCGAAAGCTCTCCTGCGAAGACATTTTTAGAAGAGATTTCTGCCGAGAAACTATCAGAAGGGATTTTGTAGAGAAATTTTCGAAAAAAAATAGGATTTCTAGGAGAACTCCTTTGGGGAATCTCGGAAGTATCCTTGGAGGAATTCATATCAAAATTTCTGGAGTGGCTCCTGGAGGAATTTTTGGAAAACTTCGTGAAGTAATTCCTTGATAATTTTTTGAAGATATCCTGGGGAATATTCCGGAGGGGGGTGGGGGTTGGCAACCCCTGGCGTAGAGGTTAGTAGCCATACCTCTCACGCCGAGGTCACGAGTTTGAATCTCCCCCCCGGACAAGCTACGAAAATACCCAAAAGATATTTGAGTGACTACGACGGGGGATGAAACAGCTCAGAGTTGAAAATCTTTATTATCAAGGAACTAAAAAAAATACAGTTACAAATACAAAATACAATTTTCAAAAGTTTCTAGTGAAATGTTTTAGAGTGATTTCTAGAGATTTTCATGTTAGAATTTTCGGGAAATTCTAGAAAAAAAACTCGCGGAGGGTTCCCTTAAAGATTTACCGGAATTATTCCCTGAGATTTTTTTTCGAAGGAATTTTTTGAGGATTTGTAGGAGAAATTATAGTTATAATTTCTTGAATAACGTCCTAAAAGATTTCTGGAGGAACATCGAATGGATTTTGGAAGAATACCAGGGAGGAACACCTGGAGGAATACCCATAGGAATGATAATTTCCTGATAGAACGTCTGAGAAAGTCTTAGAGACTTTCCGGAGAAGTTCCCGGAAGAATTTTTGGAGCAATTCCCAACAAACATCAGTGTTGAATAACCGCTTGTTCAAACAAGCTTGGAGAAGTCATTCAGCTTTCTAGAAGAAAAAGCTGAACAACTTCTTTAAATTTTTGAAATTGGAAATATCCTTCTTATCAACATGCAACCCTTGGAGTGGACAGCAATTTCTGCTGGAACCAAAGATGTGAAGAGAAAGTGTCGATAGGTCTGATAGAGCTCGGCAGGTTTTGAAAATTGAATAGAAGTAGTTTGAAATTGAGCGTAGGGCTTATGTTAGGCAGTATTTTGATGCAAATGTGTACTTTTTTGCCACACATCCACATGCGGGGTAGATCAAGGCAGGAACGGATTTGCATCCTTGACGCATGTTGATAAGAAGGATGATTCCAATTTGCAAATATTATAACTGATTGTTGTACAACAACAAAAAAAACATGATTAGTTAAATGTATCTCCAAATTTGTATTAAGCAGTGGTTATTCAGCATAGATGTTTGTTGTGAGAAATACATGAAAAAATCCCGTAGAAATTCTGAGAGAAATCCAAGAGGAGTTTTGATAATTTCGTAGAGGAATGAGGATTCCCTGGACGAATTCCCGGAAGAGTATTTGGAGGACTTCATGTGGTTTCGGAAGAATTTTCGGAGGATTCCTGCAAGAATTCCGGAGGAATATTCAAAGGAGGTGGCGGAGAACTTCATGAAGCAATTTCGCTACCCTATGAATTTCATTAGAATGTGTTGAAAATTCTCCGAGCAGTTTGAGGAGGAATCACTGACAGATTTCCTGGAGGAATTTTTCAGAAAAATAGCTGAAGGATTTCCGGAGGAATTTCTTCGGTAATATCTCAAAGAATTTTCCATGCTTGTTATAAATTTTGTGAAAAGTGCCCGCTGGATGGATTGACATGTTGTTCTTATCGACTGGAAATAGGCGCAGGCTCAAGGTAGCTAGTTGATCTCCTGTTATTAGACTGTTGCATAGGAATACAACTAAATGTATTATTATGTAAATTTCAAATTTCAATCTCAATTTCAGGAACGAGATGAGGCGCTTTGGCAAATTATTGCCGAAAGTCCACCCACAGGGGGGATGTGGTTCATCGAAACTTCCGGTCCGCCTATAAGCATATTGCTATGAGGTACCATGCGGTTATTCACCGATTGCCTGTCGATCTGCCAAACTTGGAAGATTCAATTATAATATTTCACCCACTATATCAAAAAAGGTTGCGATTGGCTGAGCGGATTGGAGATGATGAAATCATTGGGTATAGGACCAAGTAGCTCTCGAGTGACGCTTAAACGATGAGCTTGGAAATCAATAGAAGCATTAGCATAGATTGCTCTCTTTAGAGGGTTCAATTTGCATATTGCAGTTATTGGTTCCAGTAGTTAAATAGTTTGTAAAATGTAGCTGAGAAAATTTAAAGTTTTGAATTAGAGCATTTTTTCCTATGTAGCTTAGCGTGGCCGTATAGAAATCAGTTATTTTGCTGTAACTTTTTTATTTCAAATTTTTCAGCAAAGTTGTCTTCCCATTGATTCTTTAACAATAAAAGTTACAATCGTGTCTATCAAATGTTAAACAAAAGTTATTGTGGTTTTTGTAAACAAAACAGGCATTTTTCAAATGTTGGTTTCTAATTGGGACAAACCAATAAAATATGTTTTAACAACGTTTGAAAGGATCTTTATTATTGCATATCATGTCTGAAAACTGGAGATAGCTAACTATAATTTAGAAGAAAAATTAGTAATCTCCATTTAATTCCAACTACCTTTGCTTATCTTCGACAGATACGCGTATTTCGTCTACAATGTGCAGACTTCTTCAGTGATCTCGTACTAATAACTCGACTGAATGAAAACCTTCGCCACCTGCCGTATATATACTATTTTCTAAATACAAATCGTTTACCTATCATTATGTTGTTTATACCTATCTTATTATTAGTTTGTTTATACCTATCCTGGAGTCAAAAACAAGTGTACTTAATATCTAACTCGCTTCTTTCTCATCTATACCTAACATAGCTTATTGTGTAGCAGCGGGTGCTCCCCGCTTCGTCGGGTTTGATGTCGTTTGGGTAGTAAGTTGAAGAGCCAGTGTGTAACCGTTGCCTTGGTCTTTGTTTAGTAGATTTGTGTTCTGTTGTTTGTTTATATCTAAGCTTTCTGCGACGTCTAATTTCCAGGTTTGGAGATAGCTTATTTTTAAATTCAGTATAACACATTTGAAAAGGGCGTAATTTTATAAGAAAATCGTTAACTACTCGCTAATGGTAGGAGACATCAGTAAGATTTATCCATCAAAACTTTTATCTTTTCAAGCTATAAAAATCATCTGAAGACAACGTTGTTGAAAAATTTGAAATAAAAAGTTAGAGGTTTTTCTGTCGGGACACCGATAAAAATGCTCTAATTCGCTCCTATCAAGAGGTATAGAATTTTTTTTAAAATCAACGTTGCTTGAAATTATTTATTCTACAACGTTTTTGAATAATGTATGGCTTTATTTCTGCAAATAAAAAAGTGAGATTCTCGATTTGTCTGCAAATAAGAACCACCCTAGTTTTCATTTAAACCAAAGAAGCGCCTTATCACGCAGAAACAACTTTGTGGAAGACAATTATGCTCCAAAACTTCAAACTTAGGCTGAAAATGTTTTTCAGCTAAATTCCGCGTTCTGGACCACTGTGCAATGGTTGATCATTCGTGGCTCCTTTGACCTTTCGCTTTTCTATGTCTTCCTACAATGTCTGAAATTGAGGTTCAACATTATCGACGCATAAAGGACTTCCTACGCAATCGTTTCGAAGCGAGCAAGATCAATTTCATGTATTCATTTTGGTTCTTGCTATCGAGTCACGATGAATATATTTCGTGTCGAATATGACTTGTCTGTCGATCATTTACGTCTTTTTGTTCATCGGATTCATTTGATTTTAAGCACATACTTGCGTAAATTGACGAAATGAATTACTCGAAGCATGCGTCCTTTGATTATTGGTTTGTTTTCACTTCAATTCGGCACTGAATCGACTCGTCATCCGTCGCGTCGTTACGTATTTCTTAGTTTCCACTATAAGTTTGTTTCGAAAAATCGGTAAAATTTATTGGGACAGGACCATCCAAAACTCAAGACTTTTTCCTTTAAACTTGGTCGTTTTCAGAGTGCTATTGTGTATTCCTTCGTTAACTGCTAATGTTAACCTTTCTCGGGTATAAAAAAACTGACACATGTGACAACACAGGTCAATATTGACCCGGATTTCAACCCTTTCTAGAATTATGAAATTTCAACCTAGACATAATGCTGCCAATTGAAAGGTTGTGGTCTAAAAATGCATTGGTGGTAAAAACCCTGGTTTCAGTAACATTGGCCACCGGGAATCGGCTACAAAGGGAAGGAGGATTTGATTTATATGTGTGAACAGAATTACTTACAAAACATTCTAGACTTGTTGTAGGGTGTTGCCGTCTTCAACAAAGTTTCTCAGTATATCATTGTCATCTTGTGAGAATATCATATTAGTTCCAGATCCTGCCACAGAGGTGGCGCTGCAGTCTATCTTTGCCAAATGAAGCGCTAAAGTGATGGTGTCTTGGATTAAGTTTCTTATTATGTCATTTTTCGTGTTTTTTAATTGTCAGATAAGTTCCAGATCTTGTTGAAAAGGTGGCGCTGCAGTCTATCTTTTCCAAATGGTGCGCTAGAGAGTGCCCGTCTTGTAAAAAGTTTTTCAGTATGTTATGTGTCGTCTTGTGAGATTACCATATTAGTTCTAGATCTTTCCGCAGAGACGGCGCTGCAGTTCTGTCTTTGCCAAATGAAGCTCCAGAGAGTTGCCATCATAGGCAAAGTTTCTCATTCGTGACATTTGTTGTCTTTCGACGTAATCATGTTATTCCAGATCTCTCCAGCACAGATGGCACTGTAGTCTATCTTTGACAAATGAAACTCTAGAGAGTTGCCATCTTCGGCAAAGGTTTCGCATTTCGACATTTGTCTTTGTCATGCTTGTTCCACATCTTTTAACAAAGATGGAGCTGTAGTTTTTGATTGTAAATTGAAGCTTGTGAGAGTTGCCGCCTTGGTTTTTCAGTATGTAATATGTCGACTTCTACCATTATCAAAGCTCTATAGGGTATCCGTCTTCGGCAAAGTTGTTCAGTATGGGCTATTCATAAACCACGTAGACGTTTTTAGGGGAGGGGGGGGTACTAAAGTCTACGTGCCACAGAAAAATTAAAAAACTTAAAAAGGCTACGAGGGGAGGAGGGACCTGAGATTTTCAAAAATAAGTCTACGTGGTTTAACACAGGCCCTATACAAAAATGCAGTTGTGGTGTTCTCTGTTCAGGAGCTGGAAAAAGACGAAAAATGTCCAAAAAAAGCTAAAAACTTTTAAAAAAATCCGAGCGGTAGCTCTCTAAAGCTCCGGTAGGATCTGGAACTAAAAAAAACACATGGCATACTGAAAAACCCTATCCAAGACGACATCTCTCTAGAGCTCTATTTAGCAAAGATAGATTGCAGCGTTATCTTAGTGGCATGATCTGGAATTAATATTATAACGTCATAAGACGAAAAATTGCGTACTGAGAAACTTTGCCGCAGACGGCAACTCTCTAGAGCTCTATTTGGCAAAAATAGACTGCAGCGCCACCTCTGCAGCACGATTTGTAACTAATATGATAATATCAAAAGACGATTTGTTATGCACTGAGAAACTTTGTTGAATATGCCAATTCTCTACAATGAGTCTGGATTGTTTTATATGCATTTCTGTTAATACAGCGAAACTAAAACTTCCTTCCCTTTGTAGCGAGATTCCGGAGGACAATGTTACTGTGGAACCAGTTTTTTTTCTTTTTCAATTCATTTTTGAAAACTAGAGTCCTTTCTGAATGGAAGCATGAACGCTCGACTCAACAAGGTAAAATTTCTAGATTCTACGGGCGGTTGAATTCCCGTCAATATTGGCCCTAATGTTATGGAAGTCACTTCCATGTACAACCTCCGTTAACTGATTTAAAAATAATATGTTTATGCTCAAATAAAGAATTCCGTAGAATACTAAATGTCAGAATGTTAGATTACGCCCAATTATTTGTTTTGTCAATGTGTGATGTGTGCGGCATGTCAAAAGACATGATACAAGCGTCCATGACGCGGCCAGGCCTCACTGCGTTGCATTAACTGCAAAAGACGGATTCGCACGCTACGATCCAGAATATCTAAAAGATCGTCAAAAATTACGAATAATCACTCAAAAGTGCACATACCTAAATTATGCGTAAACACAGATTACCTAATATTGGGTAATAGTATTGAAGGAAGATAAACGTTAAATATTACCAATTTTGTATCGTTACTTTTTACTCAAAATTGGGTATTTTTTGTAGTTTTATTTTACAGAATGCTTAAAAAGAGACATGCAATTTAACAATTTATCCATTTGGACTAGTTTTATAAATTCTGCACTCAAGGAGAAACAAAATAATCAAATGTATGGCAGATTTTATTTTGTATTAAAAAAAAAGTATCAACAAAGAGTTGGATGAATTCAAGTAGAGCTAAAGTGAGGTTAAACATCGTAGTATCTAAAACTGAAATTGATAATAACTTTTTGGTTATTTTTTTAAACTATATGCTACTGGTCAGTATCGTCATTATCAACAATTTTTTGCTCTTTTAATCACGAATTATTTTGATTAAACAGCTCAAAAAATAATTTTGCAAAAGCATCATCGACGACGACGATTAACCTCGCTTTTGCGTCATATAGCTGGAATCCTCCACTACAGAAATATTTTATCTGCATCGATCCAACATTGATGTCGAATTCCACCGTTTTGTTTCAAATTCTCTCCACAAGGATGCGTCGGAGCTAGAACAAAAAATAAGCATGCAATAATTATTGCTTCAACGATTTGGATATAATTAAAATATGATTATAAAAAAATTAATTATGTTTTCACTTGGAAAAATATGGCGACCGCTCTCCTCCAGTGACGTGAAAATTATTCATTTTTTGGTAAATAATAACGACCGACGTTGGAAAGTGAACATTACCTAAATCTCAGTAAAAATTACTGTTTATTATCGTTTAATTTCAACGATATTTTGTGTATTGTCAACAATGCCTAATTTTAGGTAAAATTAATACCTAATTTTAGATATTCTCATCTTAGCGTGTACAATTAATATTATTGTTCATGACAATAAGATGACAATAGGATCTATTGTTTCCACAATAGAATTTATTGTTCATTGAGACATCGACAATAGAATAATGGGGTTGTAATGTATCTTAACCACTCACAGACAGACGATTAAGCAAGAACAAAATTTATCGATAACTTTGTGTAAATTTTCAAATCGCTACCAATCGCTAGCGTTATTAATCGCTACTTCACTAACGCCACGTAGTCCACTTAGTCGAGTTGCGCTCTGATGTGGTGAAGTTGCGGCATCTGCTAGCATGTCAAAATATCACTCCGTCGTTCGCGACACGCCACCCGATATTGACACAATGTTTTGACGTGCCATTAGATGCCACATAGCGCCAATAAAACTGACAGATTTGCTATTTGCTAGTTGCTCATTGTCATTTGGCGATTCCTTTTAAATTGACGGTTGCAGAATTTTAAACACGCTGAGATTCAAGCTTGAATGGCTGTGGTATCGTGGTCGATTCATTACTGTATTTTCGATTCAGGTCAACGTATTAAAAATCGAATTTGCGTATTTTTTGCGAATTCAAATGTATTTAGTGTATTAATGAATTGTTGTGCATTTATTTTGAATGATTGTAATTGTTCGTGCAGTAGAAGAATAATGTGCATTTTTTTGGTATTGAAATTAATTAATTAGGCATAGTGACGCCATTCCGATCAAAAGAGTGCAAGTAAGAAGGAAAATCCTTTGAAGGAAAATAAATTATCATTCCTCTGCATGTGCCAGAAAGGTGATCAAATGTCGTAAAGCCTAAGAAATTGTGTGTTTTGTAATTTTATCATTTCAATATTGTGGAGGCCTGAGTAAATTAAAATTGAAATTAGTTCTGGTTAGCCCTCCATGGTAGTTAACTAATCGCAAAACGCTTAGTTCTAGCTTCTTCTCTGATATGATCACATGCTCACAAATCCTCTCTAGTGATAATGCAGATTTTTCGGCAGATTTTCCCAGTATGGGAAAAATTACTTATCAAATTTTCAACCATTTTTGTCTCGGGGCAAGTTAAACTAGCAGGTGCACAAAATGGTTGATTTTTGTACACGTGCTAGTCTAATTTGCCTCGAGAAATATTGAAATATATACCCTACCCTAAGTGACAGCCACTAATTAGTAATCAGATCCGTATTTTCTAGTACAAGAAAATCATTAGTTTTTAAAATTCCTAACAACTATGATCTTATTTGAGTAACGGGTAAGACCAGCAGGTGCTCAAAAATAATCCCTGGTTCAAACATTTTCAAAAGAAAAATGACATTTTTTTTAACAAAAGAGCCAAACCGAAAAATCTCCATATATTTTGAAATTGAATATAACCAAGCCCTCACCTTCTTACTTGTTACAATCAAAAAAATCGACTGCTATCGGTTAACGCCATGAACAGCTTTATCGCTGGGGCCAAAACGGTCTCCATTAAATCTCACTATTCAAACATCGCTTTTCTGACCTCAAAGCAAACTTGAATATTTTCACAATCCACAATGAATTTATTTTGAATAATCTAACATAATTCTGAAGAAGACATGTTGTTCAGTTTTTGATATCTCTCAGCAGTCATATGTAGGATGAACACTTTAATATGTTTCTAAATAGATCGAAAACAATTTACAAATGGCATATGATGTATAATGTAAGATTTTTTTTTTGTCGGCTATTCGGTCAACATACTCACCCGCATAACGAAAAACAATTTGCTATATAGTCGAAATTGTATTTCGAATATAAGATATATTATCACATTTTATGTTATTGTTATCGAACAGTTTAATCTCATTGACACCATACAACCTTAACATTAACACATATTGTTAACGTTTGTCATATTGTCATTGAAAGGTTTTTTATTGTCTGCACTCGGTATGGATTATATACTAACTTTTTGGTATAGAGTACAGCACAAATTTTGTTCGTGAAAATTGCCATTTTTTTATGGTAACCTAACTTAACCGCCTATTCAGCATATTGTTATTTAGCCTTGTACCATCTGACATATTGTTAAAACTATATAGGAGATTGTTAGTTTATAGTTGTCAACTATAAGGGTAAATGTCGAAATAGTAACGGAAATGGTCGTCAACAATAAGGGAAATTATCCAGGAATGGTTTGTGATTATGCGGGCATATAACATATATTTTCCCAGTGTTGTTTCTGTTCTACAGTAGGTGAATTTCCCTACATCTTACAACATGATGTTTTTCATTAAATTATGTTTTTGTCTTTTCAAATAGTTGTTCTATGCCTAACTTCTGTGAGAGGTCAAAACAGTATCATTCCATGACTTTATTTGTTTTTTAAACATGGGTTTCTCTGAAATTAAATGCATGAATTTGAATTAGATCAAATCTAGGGTTTTTTTTTTCATTAGGGCGAATCTACAATTGAGAGATTCTCTCTGGGCTCGCTCTCTTTCATTCATAAACCAATCACCTTTACGTTTTTAATTCTACTATTTGTAGAGTATGCTAGCCAGCACTGTAGTCTTTCGATCTGTACTAAAGAATCCCTCGAAAGTTTAATAATGGCGCTGTAATGAATGAAAGAGAGCGAGCCCGGAGAGTATCTCTCAATTGTAGATTCGCCCTAATGAAAAAAAAACCCTAGAAATGAAGTATTTTTACTGTATTATCGAATTTTGTGCTGACGTAAGAATTCATGTGCACTTATTAGTATAAGACTGAATATTTGTATTTTTTCGATTTTTGAACTTTTATTGCATTTTTAGTGTGGATGATCTATTTTTACTGTATTATCGAATGTTGTGCTCATATAAGAGTTCATGTGTACTTTTAGTATTCGACCGTATATTTGTATTTTTTTGTGATTTTTGAACGTTTGTTGCATTTCTATTGTGTATCGTGTAGTAACGAATTTTCGTGTTTTATTTTTGTTTACGTATTTACGGTTCAGTAACTAATTGCAGTGAATTGCCCCTCGTGAAAAATATAAACTTTTCAGAACTAAAGCGCAAAACTTTTAATAAAACAAGATTTATATTTTGTGTGTACACACAAAAAAGGAATATTGTTTTATTAAAAGTTTGGTACTTTACTTCTGAAAAGAGATTATTTTTTATTAAATTAAAAGTAAAATCATCTACACAGCAAAAAAAGTTGTTGAATATTACACAGAATCAGATGCACATAGGTCATTCCATCGGTTGTGTAATGTTAGGCTGTCTCGATGTACAAAATAAAATGATGCATTGCTTACCGATGTAATTTGGTCGATGTAAACGAGACAACGTGAATCATCGCGATCGTACTACGTAGTCGCGACGTAAAGTGAGCAATGTAAATTTTTAGTGAAACTGAATTTTTGGATATTGTTCAATGAAAAAAAGTTTTAAGGAATTTAAAACAAAATGATACTTTTATTAGTATAGTTCAGAGTACCCCTATCGTAACGTCATTATTCCACACTCCTCCACAAATCCCCCTTAATCCAACCTACCATCTGAACATCATCCAGGATTCCCTGCGGTGTGCTTCCGGCCAACACCTTCGAACAGATAAAGTCGACCAACGTTGGTTCCGGCTCGCCAATGTACTCGATAATCTTCTTGTTGATTCACGGCCGAATCTTCTTCTCAATGGTACATACTTCGATTTCGTTCCAATCCAACGGATAGTTGAACAAATCGGCCTTCTCCGTTGGTATTTTGTCGATAATTCTCTTGATGTGCCGTCGTTTCTCCTCCTGCGATTTGATGCCGTCCCGTCCCGATCGACTGCTAGCCCCTGTGCCATCTTCACCTCCGCCGCCCCCACCCTTACTTTTGGAAGAGCTCTTGGAAGTGGCGTTCCGGTCTCCGGGAGCAGTGACCGGCTGCGGTGCTGAATTCTGGGGCTTGTTTTCGTCGTCTAAAATAACAAACAAAAATCAAATTTCACTCTACTCAAAACACAGTGTGAGAAAGTTACTTACCCAAAGGAACAAGTTTTCGTTTCTTCGGACCGTTGGATTCCTCTCCGTCCTCCTCCAGGCTGTTAAACGCATCTTTTATTTCCAGCTTCTTCTTCTTGGCATTGGCATTCAAGCTGAGACTTATCGTCGGTGCAATGGGTTGTTGTTTTTCCGGAATCGAGTTCAGCTCGCTATTGCTGTTTGCTTCAGGACTGTGCATCGAAATCATGTTGGAATTCGAGCGCATCGAATGCCGTGAATTTTCATCTTCTCCGACCATTCCGATCGCCCCTGCGGAACCGAACCCGAACGAGTCCCTTGTCTCCGAACCGGCATGCTGTGGATGGTTGACGGGATGACCGAGGGGAGCTGCTGGGTGGTGGTTATTGGTTGCTGCCATGTCAGGCGATGCGAACGTGTTGTCGTCATGCCCACTGGAATCGGTTCAGCATCGATGGCTGGTAACTCCCGGGATGCCTGTGCCAGAACGTAACGCTCCTTGTTGACACGGATTCGTTCTTTATCTCGTTGCCGCTCCAGTTCCCGTTATCGTTCACGTTCGCTCTGCTGCGACTGCTCCAGATTAACGTCGATTAGGATCTTGGGTCGGTACAAATCTTCCCGTTGCTTCTTGGCCTAAAACGCACAACATAAATTAATACCGTACGGAGCTTTTATCGCAGCTGTTAACGTTACCTTTTCAAACTCTAGCATCGGGTTGCCATATTCTCCGGCGAAGATTTTGTTCTTCAACTCTTCCTGTTCTTTATTGCGATCCTTGGAATCTAGGTCGGCCTCACGTACCCGTTCCGCGCCAAACGCCGCTGCAGCTCACGATCCCTTTGGAACGAGAATGAATCAAAAACGAATACGCTAAAAAAAAAACAAGTTTGACAGTGTTGCGAGATTTAATTTTACATAAAAAGAAAATGCGATAAAGCATCAAAGTCGTGTAATATTTAACATTTTCTGCGGAGTTCTTTATGTGCATTGGTTTTCGTGTAATATTTATGTTTTTAATATGTGATTATTACATTCATGCAACTGATAATTTTTTGATGATGTAATTTGAAGACCGATGTATTATTCCACTAAGTGGATGTTATTTTGCATCGTATTTCCTTGATTACATCAGTTTTTAATACGTTAGAATCAATTACGTTGATGTATATTACATTTTTTTTTGCTGTGTACTACGAAAGTTATGCGTTTGAAATCAAAGTATAGTTTTTCGGTTCAGTGTGTAAATTTAAAAGAATGTTCTTTCACCATGAAAATTGTAGAACTGTCAAATCCACCAACACAAAGCAAGCCGTCGTTCTCATCGTCGTCATCGTTTGAAACGCTTTTATTATTGTTGTCCACAACCATGTTTAGTGCGTTGCTCGTTGCTCCTGTCGGCTTATGTACGCGTTTTCGAACAGTTCCTCTTGGAGAATTGCCACAACGAGTCCAATATCTGGAAACTTCAAATACTTTCGGCGTTATTACGTTCCGAACGGACATTTCAACATCATCTTGGCAAAGTAATCCACGCAGTATTTAAATGTGACGTCTTGAACTGAAGCCGGGAGCTAGGCCGGGAGCCAGTAATACAAAGTTCGGACTAGAGGTAGAAGTTCATTAATGTATCGATCAGAATATTTTTGAGGTCTAGCACGGTCATTGGTTCGTGTAAACAAAATAGACCATGTCACTGATAATAATCCCACTTTTTTTTCAGCGCTGCCTCAAGCAACGACGAGCCGCAGTGGCTACCAGAGGTTGCTCTGGCACATTTGAGGGAGATAGTAAAAGTGTTCCGACATGGATCTCTCGGGATGGACAACATTGAATGACGCCGACCTCCGACCACTTTGAAAGTTTTAGAAATTTATCTGAAAATAAAGATTTTTCATGTTCAATAAAACTATTTTTTATTTCAATTCAAAAAAACATTATTTAATGGCGCGATACTTTCTAGTTGAAAGCTCATTTTGAAATAAAAATAATTTGTTTTCATCTTCGAATTTGCCGGGGTTTCGATTTGACAGTTGTACAATTCATCTGAAAAGAAAACTTTTTATGTTGAAACTATTCTTTATCTTAATCCAAACAGCATACTTTTATTTCAATTACAAGACACTTTGTGGATGAAAGTTCATTTAGGAATTAAAATAATTTCATTTTATTTTCAACCATGCCACGGTTTCGATTTGACAGTTCTACAATTCGTTTTGAAAATTTAAACTTTTAAATGTACAAAGCAGCAACATTTTGAATTGACGGCTTAGAGGTTGTCGTTTTGAAAGCAAACCGCTTTCTACGAAAAAGAACCAACGCAACTTTTCAATTTTGACAATGGTTTTTTTAATTTTAATAATCATTATTCTTTGTGTGTATGCAACATATCACGGGCCTTATTTGAATAAGGCCCGTCTGACGTTTTTTTTACTACGGGTACGACTGCCAGTATTGTTTACAAACAATGCATCTTTTGGCGTTTGGATGTTAGAGATCTTGGCTACAGGAAAATGGCTACATCGAGACCTCGATCGAGACAACCTAACGTTACACAATTGAAGACATGACCTATGTGCATCTGATTCTGTGTAATATTCAACTGGAATCTTCACCAAGACAATAAAAATACTTTAGGAAAAAATATCCACATTAGAACTTGCTTTATTTTTATAATGTCCACCACGTTATTATTTATTCACGAAATCATGAAAAATGTTATTTTCACCATTGAGCCTTCACCGTGTGTAAATTATATCTCAGCTTCCTTTTTACTCAGAGTGTATGCTTCAGATTCCTATCCCATCGTTCTGACAGATGACGGTTCAAAGCAAAGCAAAAAAAAAGTTGTTTTTCTTTGCTAGTCTCCGTAGCAAAAACAGTGAGAATTATATTTGTGCAATTTATTTCTAATAAATCAGAGTTAAATTCATCATTATTAGGCACTGATACAGTTAAAACTCAAAATTAATACTGTAAGTATTGATTTGCCGTTGTTATTTAAGGTTGATTGAAGAAATTTACAGCCAAAATTGTCGATCACTATTTTGCAGTCGGACGGTCGAATTTTCAGAAGAAATTGGAACAGTTGCTCCAATTTTGTTTTCTATTCTCGCTCAAAGAGCTGCAGCCTTTAGGTTTTACTGATTAGGTGAGTTAATCTCGGAATGATCTTTATGCTTCAATCATTAATGTAGTAGCTGTATTAGTTACTGATAAGATTTTCGATGGTACGATGGAAAACAAAGACGGTCGTCCGAACCAGAAACAGCTGGTTGTATATCTTATGATAAATACTCAAAGCATTAATGTAGATTATGTTTTGTTTGAATATTTTCAGGTTGCAATCTTTCAGCATCGTCCGCGATGAAGCGGAAGTACAATTATCCGAATGTGACGAATGTGGCACAGATTCTGGCCAATCGCAACTACAACGATATCGAGCACATAGTGAAAAATCGACTGAAAACTGCACCGCAATTCATTGACAAGATCGAACTAGAAGCGGAGTTAAAAGGACACAATGGGTGTGTGAATTGTTTGGAATGGAGTGAAAATGGCCGTCTGCTGGCCTCCGCTTCCGATGACTTTCATGTGATGCTGTGGGATCCATTCACTCACAAGCAGATACTTGATTTGCAAACTCCGCACGATGGGAACATTTTCTCAGTTAAATTTTTGCCTAAGCGGAACAATTCCGTCCTGTTGACCGGTGCCGGTGATTGTCGGTTATATGTGTTCGATATCAACCGAGGAAACGATCATCCCATCCGGAAGTGCAGCTGTCATGGACAACGGATAAAACGGTTGGCTACGACACCGAAGCAACCGCATCTGTTCTGGTCCGCGGCGGAGGATGGCAAAGTGCTGCAACATGATATGAGAACGGTCCACGCTTGCCGGGCCAACGATGCTAATGTGCTGATCAATTTGAAAAACCACATCAACGAGATGCCGGAGGTGAAGTGCATTACAATCAATCCGCACCGGCCGGAACAAATGGCTATCGGGGCGAACGATTGCTTCGCAAGGATCTACGACCGACGGATGCTGTCGTTGATGAAGGTAGGTGGATAGGATTGAGGGGCTTTTAGGGGGGTTTAAAAAGTAAGTCCTCCCCGACGGGGAATCGAACCCCGGTCTCCCGCGTGACAGGCGGGGATACTGACCTCTATACTATCGAGGATTAGTATCGGGGGTGGTCGAGTATGTAGCGCGAATGATTTAGCATTAACTAATCTGTTTCAACGCGTGATTAGATAAGAAACGGTTTCTAATAATAACTTGATAGATTTTATTCACGCACGCGATACCAAAGATGTGTTCACAGCTAAATAAATTGCATCTCACACCAGTGCGATCTTTATTCAGAAAGGCTTAAACATTGTAGGATTAGGATTATTGATTCGAGATTGAATATTACAAGCAAAGTTAAATAGATGCAGTTTTTCAAAGAGAGATAAGGTAAGCTAAAAGTGGCTGTATATATGAAGGTGCATGATTGTTCCACACCTACCGAATCATAATTAATTTGGGTTGTTCTGAATCACCAGGAGTTGGAGTTAATGGATGTCAAAAAGGTTGCGGCTTATCATTTTTGACTTATCCATATTCATTTGCCGATAGCTCTTCTCAGAAGCTCAATTTCAAAATATAATGTATGATGAGCTTATGGTGCTTGAGTAGACCTACAACTTGGTCTAACAATACATAGCTCTATCTCTTATATCTGAGGAATAAGAGCGTATATTCGCAGTGATCTTCGCGATGATATTCGCGGTGAAGATCACGCGATTATCATCGTGAAGATCACTGTGAATATACGCTCTCATGTCGAAGATATAGGAGTTGGAGCAATGTACTGTTAGACAAAGTTGTAGGTCTACTCATGCACTACAAGTTCATCATACATCATATTATCAAATCGACCCTCTGAAAGGAGATATTGGCAAATGAATATGCCTGAGTCAAAAATGATAAGCCGCAACCCTGGATGTCAATATTAAATTGTGGAACACAGCAACTCCATGAAGAAAACAGGCTCTAAAAAGAAACCATAAGCAATATTTTTTTTAATCTCACTCACTTCTGGGTAGCCATACTTCCGACGAATTTGAGTCCACCGTACTCAAATTTGGGTTGTTTAGAAATAGCGTGCAGTGTCTCAAGGTACACACTGCTTGAATTCGAATCGGTAAGCGAAACCTTTTCACACTTCCGATGAGCACTATTCACTTGCTAGCAACTGATTTTGTTTTCCACAAAAATATCCATTTACGAAACTCTACTTAAATATGTTGCTGGTAACCATCTTCTTATATCGGTATTCTTGTAGTAGATCTGATCACCATTTTTTAGCTTAGCAAATTCATCATTGAAATCATCTGGTTTGCTAATATTCGCGTTAGCTCTATCATCATGCACCTTACTGTAAAAGTTCCTTTAACTATTTTTGAGATTGATCAAATCCAAAAGGGTTTTGGGCTTATATTAGAGAAGCTTTTCTGATGGGAACTGCCCTTCATTATTCAGTACTGTAGTTCTGTTGTTGAAAAGAAAGCATGAAACTTGCAAATCAGTATCCATTTTTTGAATATATGGATCCAAGAAAAAATTCTTGAACACATCCTTTACCAAACGAACCATTGTTTCCGCCTGTCCATTACTTTCCAGATGATACGGTGGGCTTTTGAGCTCCCTCACACCTTGTGCCTTCAAAAACTCTTCAAAAGTTCCAGAGTTGAATGGAGGACCTCCATCTGTGACTAAAATGTCGGGTGGCTTTGTGCACAAATTACGTAACACAAAAAAGCGGTATTTTGGACCCCCCCCCCCAATGTAACAATAAGTAACTCGTGACCAGACTCCCCCCGTTTAATTACGTAACGCTCTTGGACCCCCCCTATTTCTCAATTGTGATAAAATCATCACAAAAACTGCTATTGTTGTGGTTTAATTCTCATTTGGGTAACTTAAAATTAGTAAAGATTGCAAACATCAGTCACTTAATTTCAGTAAAGTAACTTAAAGCTATTATAAAGATTACGAAAACCATTTCACTCATTGTACTGCATTTGTTCAAGTTACTGGATGTTCGTAAAACTGTTAAAAATACTAGTTCAACAAGTTTACTAAAATGCCTTCAAAATATTGAAAGTATTTATTATTATTAATTATAATTTTTATATACCAGTCCGAGTTTTCCTTTTGATCCGTGCTGTATGATGCATGAACAAGGGCGGGCTGTGTACGGCTAATTCATGACGGCAGAAACAAAGAACAACAGACACAGTAACAACACCTACAAACCGACATCAATGACAATAGAAAATATCTTAATATTTTTGTATAAATCATATTACAGTAACTGTTCGCTAACTGGGTGCTAAAGCAAATAAACTTCAAAAATCAGCATTTGACATTTTGTTGTCAAAATCAGCAAGGGTCATGTAAAAGGCATATGAGTTTCGTAGAGGATTGAATCAATCATCATTCAGTACCCTACAAGCGACACGTTTGGACGTGTTTTACGCTTCTGTATCGTCGCGCGCTTTTGGTCGGAAAAACAGTTACAAGTGAAGAAGACGTCTTCGGACGATGTCGAGAAAGCGAGGAAAGGGCCACCATAGCCCTGCCAAGCAGGACCAAGCCTCACTCGAGGGCAACCGCAAGAAGAAGAAGCGCCAATCAGAAGTGGCCAGCGAAGCAAGCCAACGTACAGCAACAAACACAAGCGGTGTCGGAGATTTTGGTTCCACAGCAGAGGACCGCAGCGACTTCCCGTCATTGGGTGTCAAGGCGGAGTTCAAACTCACCGGCAATCGGCACCAAGGCTCATTCTGCACACCCGAATGCAGGAATTTGACCTCAGCAAAGTCGTTCCTCAAGGATTCCAAGGCGGAATTCTTCACCCACGACATCCCTGGTGAGAAACCCTTCAAGGCAGTTATCAGGGGCCTACCGAACTTCGATACCAAGTCGATCGAGAACGAGCTTAGGCATCTGTACAAGCTAGCTCCACTCGCCGTCTACCGGATCAAGAGGAGGAACGAGAAGAGGCACTCGGACTGCCTTTTCCTGGTTCACTTCAAAAGGGGAACAGTGACCCACAGTGGTCTCCAAGCCATTCGCATCATCGGATCTGTCATCTGCCGGTGGGAACCATACCGAGGCGGCCGTTGTGACGTCACTCAGTGCCAGAGGTGCCTCAACTTCGGACATGGTACCCGCAGCTGCAACGTCGAGCCCCGGTGCAGCACCTGCGCCGAAGAACATGCCACATCCGACTTCCCAACGAGTGGATCCGAAACTGTGGAGTACAAATGCGCCAACTGTGGTGGCGCTCACCAAGGTTCCGACCGCCAGTGTCCCAAGCGCGAGGACTTTAAGCATATCCGCAAGCAAGCATCGACCAGCAACCAACCGCGAAGGAAGAAGAACAAGGAGAGTGCAATTCCCAGCACTCCAAGCAAGACGTAGGCAGCCGCCTCCCGCCAACAACCACAGAACCCCCGGTGCCCCCTCCATGGGTTCCCAAGCAAGCCGGTCAGCCCAGCAGCCCCTTCTGCTGCTGCCAACCAGCCGAGATCAACGCTCCACCACCATGCTCCTCGGTCACGTCGTACTCCCAGGTTGCGGCCGGTGACAGCCGCACAGAAAGATGGACTTCGCTCACTGGACGAGGAATCTCGCCACCGTTCTGGTGGAAGCACATCATCATCAGAACGAACCTGCAAGACCCGAGCCGAGCAGATTCGCGCAGTGGCTGTGGGCGACGGAATAGCAATGATTCCCACACCCAACTGTTGATCCGCTTCAGAAATATTCGTAGACGCCAGTTTCAGAGGACTGGGGATCTGGACAAAAAACATGAAGTGGCCAATCTGAATAGGCACATTGCTTCCAAAATGGTCTCTCTACGAAATGAAAATTTTGGGCGCATGGTCCAAAATCTGGACGACAGCTCCAGACCATTCTGGAAGGTTGCTAAGGTCCTGAAAACTCATCCCAAACCGGTTTCTCCGCTTATGGTCGCCAACAACATCTTAACTACCCCTCAGGAGAAAGCAAATGCGATTGGCAATCACATCGCTTCGTCGCATTTGCATGGCTCGACTATCCAAAGTTCGCTCGAAGGTCAGGTTGAACAATGCGTCCGAAATTTGGTCGTTCCTCCGGAGGATAGAATCACCGTAGAACAAATTTGCTCAGCGCTGAAGATCTCCAAAAACATGAAGGCTCCCGGGTTTGACGGAGTATTCAACTTAATACTTAAAAGACTTACCATCAAAGTCTACTCTTTACTGAGTGCCACCTTCAACAGATGCTTGGAGTTGCACTATTTTCCAAGCTTCTGTAAGATGTCAAAAATCATCCCAATCCTCAAACTCGGCAAAGATCCAACTTCACCCACAAGTTATAGACCACTCAGTCTTCTCTCAGCGCTGAGCAAGTTGTTCGAGAAACTAATTCTCAACCGTCTGCTTGCGTTTGTCGAGGAACACAACATCCTTTTTCCGGAGCAGTTTGGGTTTCGGAAGTGCCATTTCACTACACATCAGCTAGTACGGGTGATGAACCACATCCGAAGAAACACAGCTGTATCCAAGTCCACAGCCACAGCATTGTTATGTTTGGCACGACGGGCTTGTGTACAAGCTTTGCAACTTCAACTTTTCCCTCCATCTCATCAAAATCACCCGTAACTACATTCAGCAAAGGTCGTTTTGGGTTTCGGTAAATAACTGTCTCTCAGACGCCTTCTCCATCCCTGCAGGAGTTCCTCAGGGCAGCCTCGAAGGCCCCCTGCTTCACAGCATTTACAGCCCGGACATTCCCCCTCTCGGCGACGGATGCGTATCACAGCCATTGCCGTCAATGGCCGAAAGGCCCTTGAAATTCCCACCAAACTCCAGCGATCACTAGACACCTTTGCTGACTATGATTAAACCTGGAAAATAAAAATCAATGCCTCCAAAACCCAAACAATAATGTTTCTGCACCGATATTCCAACAAACGCAAGCCCCCTCCGGATTGCACCATTATCATGGACGGCACAAGGTTTGAGTGGTCCGCCAAAGTCATCTACCTAGGGTTGATGTTTGATGAAAAGCTCCTCTTCCGCTCGCATATAGATAGGGTCGTAGTTAAGTTTTCCACCCTAGTTAGGTGCCTGTATCCGCTGATTTGTCGCAGATCCCACCTCTAGGACTCTCTAGGACAAACAAACTGGCCGTCTACAAACAAATCATAGCACCTGCGCTACTTTATGCAGCGCCGGTGTGGGAATCATGTGCGCAGCCCCACAGGAACAAGGTCCAAGTCGTCCAAAACCGTGCTCTGAGGATGATCCTGGATCGTCCCTATGACATCAGGATCACAGACCTCCACCAGGAGGCAATCATTCCAAAAATAGATGAGAAAATAGCCACAATCACAAACAAATTTGTGCAAAAATGTAGCACTTCTGAGCATGCTCTCGCCAACAGCTTGTATATAGTATTTTAAATGTAAATAGTAGGATTAGTGTAAATAGTAGGTTAAGATAGAAGTAGTTTTTAAGTAGTATTTTATTCCAATTTCAAATCAAACCAACTCCACCAAGGTGGTATATACTGAAACAAGCCTTCAAGGCTAGTAACTTAGAATAATATGTAATTAATTAATCAGACGACCAAAGATGAAAAGGAAAACCTGCTCACTTGTACACTGAAATCAGCGACAAACCGACATGAATGACAATAGCAAATGTCTTAATATTTCTGTTCAAATCATATTACTGACAATGTCCATATCCTCAGTGTGATAGAGCGAAATTTAACTTTTTCCACACACTCTTCCTACCTCAACGAGAGCTCTTCTCTCTTGTTAATGTTCACCCCCGTGTTTGCATGCGGGTAGCGCATATGAGTGGAGAAAAATGATTTTTATTCACACTACGCTCGATCGCTCTAGAGTGCGAAGAAGAGCTCTCAAATTCACAGAAGCAAATGCAGATAAACTCCCTGACGCGTGCGCTCCAGTGAGCTCACTGGTGTGGGCTCTTCTACTAATCTACAGCAGTGATTGCAAATTCGCTTTGACGCTGCATAACAAAGGAAAAAAGAAGAATGTTTCTTCCCGTTTCCTTTTTTCGGACATTTTCTACAACTTCGACGACGTTTTCACTTTCAATCGAAATCTCAGAAAGAGTGTACGCGGCACAAGTGTACGCGGCAGCGATCGCAGGCGAGAGCACGTGAGCGAAGACAGATGAGAGCACGTGATGGCGATCGTTTAAAAGAGAGAGTGATTCACTCACTCCAAGCAATTCCATCACCTACGCACACTTTCACTCTGTCCATTTGCCACCGAATAAAAGAGCACTTTGCATTTTCTGCGGTGAGTTATGGTTGTATCCTCCGTGAAGGTACAAATCTCACGCGCTAGCGTAATATTAGTGCGAAATGCCATCTCTGTGACATCTATCTTCGTGTTCGCTGAGAAAGTTTATTGAAGGCACGAACATGCTTGGGAACTTGATAAGAAGGTTCATGTTCAAGCAATTCTGGACACATCTATTTGATCTTCGAATCGGTCGTTATGGATTCTTGATCAATAGTGAAGATTGAATTTCATGTCGGTTTTTCGGCGGTTACAAGTGCATTTGATATAGGCTACATTCAGCGGAATATTGGGTGAATGAACGCAATTAGGGAAGGTCCATTAATTATGTCACGCAGTAAGGGGGGAGGGGGGGTTTGAGAAAACGTGACGATCCATACAAAAAAATTTGGAGGTCCATACAAAAAACGTGACAATGGGGGGAGGGGGGAGGGTTGTAAAAAGTCTATTTTTGCGTGACGTAATTAATGGACGTTCCCTTATTAGAATCAACCTTTTTTGTGTATTAAATCAAACCACACATTGTTTTATCTTAATCCAATCATACAATTGAAACAACAAAACTTCTTATCTAATCCAATATTGTTAGTTTATTATTATTTCTAACAGAAAACATTATTGACTCAACAAACAAATTTTGTAGAATGAAGAATTAACAAAAAAATTAACAAAATTTCTTATTATTTCAATGGTTTCAATATATATAACAATTTTTTTTCTTCAATTCAACCGCTTCGCTTCAAAATCTTATTAATGCTTTTTGTTTTCAATAGAAGCCTCCTTTGCAGCGTTTTTAGAAACAAAAATATAATTGTTGTTGGTTGAAAAATAAAATCGATATTGTTTGAATTAATAAAAATTATGGGTAAGCCGTGAGTCAATAATAAAATTTGTTGAATCTATACAGGAACAATATATTTCTCAGCGTGTAGATGTACGATTTACAGGAAAATGCGCCATTTGGTGACGCAAATCGTCAAAAGATATCTTTCGTTTAGTAGATCACACTTAAATGGTACGTCTCTATTTTTCGAAGCTTTAGAATTTGGTTGGAAATCAAAAGATAGACTTAATCCATTTTCCTTAAAATTTCCGATTTCTTGCACCACTTGGCCATAAATGTGTTTCTATTATGGCCACTCCCATATGAAACACACGCGATTTGCCATCAAAGAAACCAAAATTTAAAACTATAGCGATAATTGGTACAGTGTTCAAGTTATGGCAAACGTGATTTATAATACAAAAACAAAGTTTTGGCTCAGTTTCGATATTTTTCCTTCAAAATATAGATTGAAAGTTTTCATTTGAAGTATTGAAAGTGGGGTTTTCCCAGAACTTGTAAATTTAGTTCTTTACTAGTATAAATTAATCCTTTTCTACCTGCTGATTGCTACTTATTTTGGAACACAGGAATTTTTATTAATGCAAATTGGTTATTCACTTTTGATTTTGTTTCTTTCAAATTGGTTATTTTGTTACGTAACGATTTTTTAAAAAACCCCTCCCCATATGTCACAATGAGTAACGGTTGTTGAACCCCCTCTTCCCCCTTAATGCGTTACGTAATTTGTCCACAAACCCTATTGGGCAGTATAGACCTTCGTATGGATGCGATGGTACCAAAAAAGTTAAAATTTGACGCTGATTAATCTCTTTACCCAGCTGAACTGCAAGCCTTCCAGTTGTAGAATAGATGAAAGAAGAAACTGTCTCTTTTGACGAAATTAAAAGTTGCGTTTTACTGGGAATTTGCCTGTAGACGGCGGATGTGTCGAACATGGCAAACAGTGCCATTTATATAAATGGCGAGGAGCCATGCTCGCACCACCCTGTCCCTGTCAGCGTGAAATGCATTTGTTATTGCCTACATACATTACGTACAATTAGGGAACGTCCATTAATTACGTCACGCAAAAATTGACTTTTTTTAACCCCCTCTGCCACCCTTGTCACGTTTTTTGTATGGACCACCACATTTTTTTTGTATGGATCGTCACGTTTTCTCAAAGAGCACCCCCAGACATGTCTGTAAATTTGCAGACTTTTCATTTTTTTTGCAGACTTTTTTAACGATGCAGACATTTAGCAGACATTTTATCTATGTTGCAGACTTTTACAGACATTTGAAATATTTTTAAAATTTTAAATAAAGGTGTTCTCTGTTCTGTTCAGATTTAAAACGAACGAGGATCTGAACAGTATATTAGATACGGTAAGAAGCTTTGTTGAAATATTTTAAAATATTGTAGGTAGCATTTAAAGTAGAAATCCTTGAAGCAACGAAAGTGGTGGGCCACTTGGAGACACAATGGGCCCGGAGATAAGTATCGTATAGTACCCCTCCGAGGGTAACTAGGAGTCCCTACTTATCGTAGTGTTCAATCCCACGCGTGTTCAAACCCATGCGAAAAATTACTGTCAAAACGTTGGTAATATTGGTCTTTTGCTATTAAGCCACAACGAAAATCAAGGTTCACAACAATACAAATCATATTTGAGAAATTTAGAGACTTCCTCAAAAAAAAACTTCTCCTATGGTCAGGTAGAAACTTCTCAGAAGTATTGGGAGCAAGCAGTTCATGCAAGAAGAACCTTCAAAAATTCATTACCGAAGTTCAAGATCATACTTACCAAAATTTCAAGACAGAACTTCCCCAAGAATCAGGAGAGGACTTATCAGAGCTTCAGGAAGAAGTGTAGGGGAGAGGACTTCTCTGAAGTTTGGAATTTTTCAGAGGTTTTGGAGTTCTTCCCAGAAATTCAAGATTGAACTTCCCAGAAGTTCAGAAAAAAAACTTCCCCAAATTTCAGACGGAAGCTAACCAGGAAGGGCACTACCTATAATTTCTCAAAAAATCCTCAGGACGATGCGTCATAGAAGTTGAGGAAAGAACTTCTCTCAAGTTCAGGAAAAAAGAAGTTCCGGAAAAAACTTCTCGAAAGGATAGTTGGAACTTCCTAGAAGTACTTGGCCGCTTTTCCAAAGCTCAGAGGAGAACATTCTGCATTTCAGAATAACGATTTCTCAAAATTCTTTAGAGAGAAAAGAATGAAAATTTCCAGGAGCATTGGGCTTCTTTCTAATTCGAGCACGAATTTCCCAATAATTCGGGAGCAAACTTCCCCAAAGTTCCGGAGAAAACTTCTCAAAAGTTCAAAAGAGGACTTTCCAGAAGTCCAGGAAGAAACTTCAAGAAAAAAGTTAAGGGAATTTTTGCTAAAAATTTTGGAATGCAATTTTCCTTGCGGATGGGACCAATTTAAAGTTTGGAAAGAATAAGCTCAGGGAAAAACTTTCCAGAATTTCAGAAAGAAACCTACCAGAGAGAGTACTACCTGTAGGGTCAAGAAGGAATTTTTCAAAAAAATCAGTAAAGAACTCCTCAGAAGTTCATAAAACGACTTCTCAGAAGTTGCGAAGAGACCAAAACTTTAGTTGGAACTATCCAGAAGGGCTAGAGAGCTTCCCTAAAGAACCGAATCGATCATTTCAGCATTTCAAAATTCACGAAATCCCAGTTATGGTAAATTCTTTTGATAAAATCAGGAAGAAACTTTCCAGAAGTATATGGGGATCTTTCTAGTAGTTCAAGCAGGAATTTCTCAGAAATTCAGGAACAAACTTCCCCGAAGTTCAGGAGAATACTCCCTTGAAGTTCAGAAGAGATTATTTCGGCAGTTCAGATAAGAATGTTTCAGAAGTTCAGGAAGAAACTTCTAACAACTTAAGCAGATTTTCCGAAAAATTCTGAAGAGTACTTTCTCAAAGTTGCAGAACTTTCCTCGTAGTTCAGGATAGGACTTATCAGAAGTTTAGGAAGTAACTATGTTCAGGAAAAAGATTACCAAATGTTTCTGGAAGGTAAGGTTGGGTTCTTAAATATTAATTTCGAAGAAAATAAGGAGTGACTGCCAAGAAGTTCATGAGGAATTTTGCCTAAAGTTCAGGAGGAAACTTCCCAGAATTTTAGCAAAGAGGCTTTCAGAAGATTAGAAGAGAGTTATCCAGAAATTTAAGAGATAACCACTGACTAACCGAAGAAGCAGTCTATTCAAAAATCATTCATATGACCATAATGATAATGATGATCATGAGTGAAGATGATACCTATTAAAACATGGTTATTGTTGAATCAAGAAAAAGTCTGTTGAATTTGTATGTAAACTAATGTAAACTAAATTTTGATTTTAAAATACAAAACTGGAAAAGAGCGTCATAAAAGGAAAAAAACTAAAGAAAATTGTGTCATCCATGCGAATGCTTCAAGTGTCACTTTAAAACATATGAAACAATTGTGTAAGTTTCCATAAAATCCATGAAATAGATGCAGACATGTTTACATAATCACACAAATAGCGATAATGACATAACTCGCTCTCTTATTACGTCTGTTCGTTGAAAGAAGTCTAATTTTCTAAAAAAAATTACAGACTTTAACAGACATTCCCAGACATTTCAAATTTTTATCACAGATATTTGAAAAACATATCTGGCATCCCTGCGAGAGGTCGGCTGTGCGGTTCTCGGTTTCGGAAAGCCGAGACTCGCAATTTAATTCTTAGTGTCTGTATAAATATATTCAGTTAAGTTTTTTTCCGATGGAAGAATATACTACATTTAGATGCCAACATTCCTCCCTCCATATATTTTTTTTTGTATCAAATATCTTCATGATTTTACTAGATAAATATTGATTGGTTAGTATCAAAAATACTCTGCATCGGCCGGGAATCGAACCCGGGCCGCCCGCGTGGCAGGCGAGCATTCTACCACTGAACCACCGATGCTTGCTTCTTCATTCGGATGATTGCCTAACAGTTACCCTTACTGAAATTCGTTTTTCTTTCAAAGATGTACT
>JASCZW010001331.1:0-51324 GCA_034211315.2 Aedes japonicus | reverse complement strand
GTCAGGCTGCACAGCTGTCGTGGGCCATAGAAATGATCTCTGACAACGATCGTTCTCGAGCAGGATTCAACTTTGAAATTGCATGATTGTTGTCATCAGCAAATGCACATCTTCGAGTGACGAAGTTATTAAACTTTATAATAAACATGTATCAATTTCCTGACATCTGTATTTGATGGGGTTTGTCTTCTGGAGTCAAACTTTCACATGGTTTTTGCCTGTGATTGCTCCAGATACCAACAGGCATCACCTTCTGATTTACAGTCACAATAACACTTCATCACACTCCATGACTCAACAGCTGTGTCTCTGTCTGTAGTAGTTCACAGCCGGACGAATATTCATGAAACTGCTGACGGTTGTGATGCCTGATAGGAATGCCTTCTTCGCTCATCTCGAGATGGATGAACGTTCGGTTTCGATCCAGCATTGTTTCCATTCGGAGACAATGATGGTGTTCATTTCCGGCTGAGATTTGTGGGGATTCTTGTTTGTCTTACTTTGATTGTTATTAGATTAGATGACGGCCACAATAGCGCAAGTGAAGATGGAATCGACGTCTAACGAGTTAACGATTTCGATGTTCTGTCTTCATTGTCTTCCTGTTTATTCGTAATATGTTAAGGCGTTCCGGTTTATATCTCCAGCGTTTCTTTTCTGAAAGACAGTTCATATAGTTTTGATTAAAATATTTCGCTTCCGGAAAATATCGCTCTTGTGTAATAAATTGAATTTTATCATAATTACTCCAACATTCTTTTTCCTACCTTCTGAAAGATAAAAACTAATAAATATGAATGTATGGTCATTTTCCAGCTCGCCCGCTCAATTTCATCGAATCCTTTGGTCATCCTAGAATAATGCTATATAACACCGATCAACATGTCTCCAGAAGATTGCACTTCGAGATCATTATCTGTCTTACCATTCTTCTAACTAATTTATCCAATCTGGAAATTGAGAGATTATATTGTTTATTCGTTCCACAGATCAGAGTAACCGTTTGGTACCCATTAGCGCAAAATGTCATATTATACACGCCTTGCTCATCTTCACAGCAGTTCATCCAGTTAGTCATGATCCGAAAAAAGAGGAAGTCATCACTACAGCTTACGTCAATCGAGCATACGAGGTGTAGACAAAACAACAACCTGCTTCATTGTCAAGTTCGGGTCATCTCGGGATGATGATGATGATGATGATGGTCGCTCCAGTTTCATGCCTGGTACTCAATCTCATTTCATTTGTTGGCCTGCTTAGTTTATTTCTGTTGTCAGATTTCAGCGCCAATTAATATCTGTTTGTTGCTCATCAGAAACATAGAGGCCATAAAGAGTGAAAAGAGATTCTGAAGCGGCGAATTTTCACAGTAAGTAAACTTCATTTATCAGCTACTCTGCTCCTAAGAGACAATCATTCTGAAGGCAGTGTCAATGATGAAGACAGTATTAGATCATGTGTTACTGGCATTGACAGGCAAAGCAGTAACATTCCAATTATGTTGGTTTGTTTCAGACCCCATGATCTGCCAATTGACACTTCCAAATTGATGTCATCTTCAAAAGGGCTTGATGATACCCAGTTCTTTCCGATGAATTATAGATACGACAGCATCATCTGGGCATTTTTCCTAGTACTTATAGATTTTCGGTAGCCTCAGAAAGCATACTCATTTTTCATCGACGTTGCTCATTTCATAGTTTTCTGCTCACAATCTCTGACATACCAGCCTGGTAAACAAGGCATCAACTTTTAACGAATCAAACCTTACTCAGCTCTCTGTTAAAGATCTGCTCTGAATGGATTTCGTAGCCTGGCAAGAGTTAACACATGGGACGAGTTGGCATCATATCATAGTATCATACAGGCTCTGGATATTCCAACAAAGACATCAATGCCGACAAATCCGCTTCCACAAATTAGCGAAATCGTTCAGCTTTCCCAGAAATACTGAATAACTCTCCACCTATCTGGATTGTGATTGCCTGAAACCGATGCCTGATTGAGCTGCACCGTTCGAGTGTTATAATTCGTACTTGCTCAAGATAAATGACGCAAAACATTAATCGCCATAGAACAGAGGCTGATTATAATATGTCCACTAAAGATGCTCTTTGATTAGGATGGAACTGAAGAATCAGGCGTGTAGAGTGTCAACTCCCACCACCGTAAATCGTGTCTTCGCTGTTACTGCCTGATCTGGGATCTGGTCACCTGAAGGCTACTTACGCGCAGATGTACCTGATCTCATAATATCCTTCGTAGATCACACTGAATCAGTCAGACCGCCATTTGCCATCATGATTGATTCAGCATGCTGGCGAGTGACGTTCTCCCAACGATCATACCTGCGTTAGAAGCCTGGTGACCGCTCGGTTAGAGCCGCCGACTTCACGGTCATTATTTCGCCTGATATAAGGTCGTAAGAGGCTTCAGTTTGCTGGCCTTTTATCTCCCTTTAGGCGCGGCCTTTAGGCGGCGATTACGCTTCACTGATTCGTTCGAATGCGTATAATCTGTCGATTTTCGGAGAATGGAGATCGATCCTTCGGTTTACTACATCATCGCACGCCCGTAAGGCAACAGGAATTATCGCTCGTCGCAATTTTGGTTTTTGCATTTTCGTTTCTCTCAGCGCCTTCTTGCACTTCTACAGTGACATCCTTCAGCAATGGAGGATGCTCCCATTTTACTAGACTGATTATCTTAGGCGGCTGCCAGTACATTTACCCATTCACTTTGCTAGTCGCAGTACCATTTGCGGTAGACACAAACTGAAGACTTGCCCGTCAGTTCATACGTCGCCATATTGGATCTGTTCAAATCAGTTGTCAGCATGGCTGAATGCGGCATGGCAGGAAATATGCTGATATTCGATGCTGATCACGCTACTGGTATCTGTCGGCCCAGATTGGGTTGGGTTGCACATATTCGTTGGAATAATCATACAGAGCCGGGCATTTCGTTCATTCTCAGACAGTTTATTCATTTCACGGCACATCAAGCATTTGGGGGATACCTTCTTACATGTTGTCTTCTATTCACTTATATCTCCCAAAAGACAGTTCGCTCTCTGTATCTGATTTTACTATGGCCGGGTGTAGACTGGGCGACTAACTTCATCTTCATCGCTTTCGTCGCCACATCCCAGTTTCTTCTCTGCATGCAAGCCTGCACAGTTACGCGTAGTTTACTCGATAATTAATTAGGCTCTAGCAATGTTGATATGCGATGACGTTGCTTCAATAACGCATCCAATCCGTTTGACACTCCATCACTTTAGGAGCGGGTTTGCCGCATCTATCCATATCCGAAGACACACAAGCTAAGTGGGCGCTACCTACCGATGAAATGTATTCCGCAAAGCAAATGATACGCCAGACTTACCTTAGAGCCAGCGGTCAGATCACTAGACTGCCGTTAGAGAGATCACTTCTTTCAGTTCTTTTTCACGAGGTACCTGTTTGTTATCTCTACTATCTAGTACGGAGTAGTCTTATGATTCACGATGATGCTTGAAGGCAACAGGGAGGCCATGCGAGGGTTGACACAATCCTTCATGTAGAACCGTGTTCAGAGTCTGATCAGCGTCAGTCAGGTATAGGTCATCTGAACTCCAATGATCATGAGGTCGGGCCGTGGAGAATGGGAGTGGATCATACCGCTGGGCGTTCAATGGGGACGGAGTCACCTGCGTCGTTGAACGCCAACATTCGCACGACAAGATGACCGTTAACGCCCAAGAGATGAGCAAATTGAAATGACATACACAGATAAAACTTAAATTTAACATTACAGTTGCCAAACTGACATGATACATACACAGGTCAACACATAAATGAGTCTTCATAAGTTCAGGTCACGAAGCAAAATATCAGACTGGCATTGGATTGTCTTCCGAACTGAAGAGAATCATATGGGCTCGATCTGACGCCGTTTGCTCAGCACAAGACTGTAATATCATTCGACTCAAATCATGATTCTATCTGGGGACGATAGAATACGTTGTTACACCTAAATCATCTAATTTATATTGCCGGCGAGCGACTAGGTGAAAAAATCATTGAGATGACGAAAACATCGCTTCTTCTATATCTTCTAAAGATGATGTCCATTGGCTTTCATTGTCTGCGGAATTAAACAATGAGAAGGACCCAATTTAGAAGCCTGCATTACGAAAGTACGAGTTGCGCTTATCGGGTTAGCTGCAAATAGCCTTCATGGAATAACCGACTACTGCAGTGTCAAAATAATGATCCGGCGTTACGCAGGAAAAAATTCTCATGCGCGTAATACACCCAGCGATTAGAGATACCGAACAAGGAGCCTGAGTTTACGATCAAGGATATAAATTCTCAATGTAGTCATACCAGCTGCTGACTCTGTCACGACATCATCAGCATTAACGATTTACTGGAATCAACTTGGCCAAACTTATAGCAGTGTCATCACAAGGAGCAATCATAGACAATGACTCTGGTTCCATTGAATCAAATGAACTGAACTGAATATCGAGAAACAAACACGACAGGCATATTGATGAAAGGGCCGACAACTGCTATCTGAGGATTCAGTCCAGAAGCCTCAAAAGCCTATGACATTGAGTGTTCATAACTTCAAAGGCGAGGAAATCGAGACAACTGTTCCATGAGTTCGATACATTCAGTACCAAGACTCATGGTACATATGAGTCGAGAGCATGTTATCTGTCCATACCAAGACACTGACAGCTGAATCACACCCAGCCTTGCCATGCACAGCATTTGCCGAAAACCGAAATCCACGTATTCACTTAACTGACACAGCCCTCCAACTTTCTAGAGATCTGCGCTTCATCAGGTCCTGGTACTGTTCGAAAGAAAGCCGACTTTCTACACAGATTGCATCAATGGGATCTGCGTTTGAATCGAAATCCAGACCCCAAGAATGACATAGACAAATGGTTTCATTTGAGTTTTGGGTTGTGGATAGTCATAAATTATCAACTCAGGCCTTCAGCTCTTGAATTCATCATCTAGGCCTAGAGGCCATGCAGACAAATTGCCCAAAGCATGACCCTGCGGGCGAATCCTTGCAGACGACTTCATTAGTCAAGGTGACAGACACATGCTGCATGAAACTTTGTTGAAGACAAAATCCTCTGTCCTTGGTCTGATGAAAGCCAGCGGCGAAAACGTACTTTATCACAACTTTCTATCTGAATTTTCTCCCGTTTCCTTTATGTCTACAAGCCTTGTAGGCCTTATAAATACATTACCACAATGTAAAAATCATTACTTCATTTCAAAGGTTTTAATATTCTAATGAATTTCCTGAGCTATCTTCGAGGATATGCAGATTATCGAATGCACCTCTTAATAGAACAACTTGATGAATTATGTTACTACTTACCATGGGGACAGTTTCATTTTCTCAATAGTGTTGTTAATATTTGGTTGCGAAGGGCAAGGGAGCCGATATCTCTCTTATTCCATTGTAAATCCTCTCCATTGACTATACATTTGAGTACTGCTGAAATTCATACCGTTTCATAAATTGAGCGATAATATCATATGTAGAAATTACATTTCCCAAAATTCGGGTATTGTCTACACTTGGGTCATGATAGCGATGATACTTCAAGTATAAGTGATACGAGAATTTTGAGAATTCGTAGAAATTCGTTCCTCCCTTTGTTTACAAAATAGATACGTTCGTTTGTGCTTCGAGAATTCGTTATTTTATTGAATATTCACGAAGGTGACTCATCCAATGCACATTGTCTTCGTGGATTGTTTGTTAACATACACTGTATTTCATTTTCGATGCCAGATACTTCATGTATATCTTCTGGATAAATGCATGACGAACAATTTCGGTGTCTTATGCCGCATGTTTTCACGCTCATCACCATGGCTCATCTTACTTCATTCTTCGTGTACTACGTTTACGAGTCCACAGCAGCAATTCCAACGACAAAAGATTGCAAATGACTATCGCAATAAAGCAAAATGAACCGCTCTGTCTCATATCTGCTCCATCTGATGATGGCCGATCACGCTTACCAGCCGAGCGTACCAATTGAATCGCGCTGCACTTCTCATTTACTTTCGTGCGCTTCGAAAAATAGTCGCCCATGTTTGTCGTCCATCAGGTATTGATTTAATGAGATGCAATTTTTTCATTGTAGTTGTTCAGCCAGATCCATCCGACCGCTGCACCTAACTAACTGAACAGACGCACGACTTGAACACAACTGAGCCGTCGCTCCTCATATTCGCATGCCGTGGTCGGATGGATCTGGCTGGAATAACTACAATGAAAAATTGCATCTCGTGTTCATCAGCCACACGAATGGACGATAAACATAAGGCGACCTAACCGAAGCGCACACGAAGAATAAGAAGCAAGGGAAGTGCAGCACATTCGGGTGAACGTCCGAGCACGAGCAGGAGCAGTCGAACTTATCATCAGATGGAACAGAATGTAAACAAACGGTTCATTTTGCTTTGTGCGGTGGAGTCATTTGCAATCTTTGGCTTCGTTGGGTTGGCAGCATTGGACTCATGGCAGCGGTACGCTGAGAAATGGAGTAAATTGAGCTACATGGTTGATGGGCGTTGAAAGGTACATACAGCATAAGACACAAGTGTTCGTCATATGCATTTATCCAAGATGCATGAGAAATATCTATCCCGAAAAAAGAATAAGAAATACAATTGTATGTTATGTAACAATCCCACAGAGAACAATGTGGTTTTCATTGGATGAATTCACAACTAAATTATTCAATAAAATAACAATTCTCGAGTACTTTTTCAAACAGACGTATCTGATTTTGTAAACAAAGGGAGGAACGAAGATTCCTACGAAAAATTCTCAAAATTCTCAGCACCCTCACGGAAAGTAGCATCACTATCATGTTAGGGAAGTGGCGAACCAGCCCAGGAGGCCTGAGTTATTAGCCACTCTAATAAAGAAATAAAAAATTTTAGGGAAATGTAATTCCTTGTGTTGGTGTCGCTAGTTTGCATAAAAGAGCGATGGGTTTCGGGAGCATAAAATGTATAGTCAATGGAAAGTTTACAATGGAATAAGAGGGCCCTATCGGTACTGCCCTTCACTATTAAATATTAACTTTCTTACCTATTGAAAAGTAAACATTTCCCCATGTTAAAAGTGGCATAATTTAAAGTTGTTCTATTAAGAGGTGCATTCGATAATCTACATATCCTCGAAGATAGCTCAGAAAATTCATTAAAACCGACGTAAAACCTTTAAATAAAGAGATAATGATTTTTTTATTGTTAATTGTGTATTTATAAAAAAAACCTAAAACTTTGTAGAACATAAAAAATGTGGGAAAAATTCAAATAAAAAAGTTATGATAAAAATACGAATTTTTCACCATACAACTTCATCCAGTTAAGAGACAGAAAGTTTTTGTCTTCAACAAAGTTTCATACGGCGCAGTGTCTGTCACGGGACCTAATGGGGTCGATCTGCAAGGACCCTTACAGGATACTTTAGGCAATTTGTCTACTTGAGCTCTAGAGCTAGGTATTGAATTCAAAACTGGAGAAAACTGAGTTGATAATTTTTCTAGGAAGCATAACCCAGCACAACCAAAGCTTCAAATTTGGGGTAAGCCGATAACCCATTCTATGTCATTTAAA
The DNA here is from genome assembly GCA_034211315.2 of Aedes japonicus. Taxonomy (NCBI): domain Eukaryota; kingdom Metazoa; phylum Arthropoda; class Insecta; order Diptera; family Culicidae; genus Aedes; species Aedes japonicus. The sequence continues at coordinate 43,669 of JASCZW010001331.1, read as the reverse complement.
TATCTTGGGGTCTGGTTCGATTCAAACCTGGAGATCCCACGTTGAGTATCTGAAGCGAAATTGCCAGCAAAGGATCAACTTTCTTCGAACAATTACCAGGACCTGATGAAAGCGCATTCGCAAGATCTTCTAAAGTTGGAGGGCACAACGATTTTGTCGGTTAAAGAATACGATAGTTTCGGTTTTCAGCCGGTGGCTCGGTTGCACATAATAAAACTGGAACGTATTCAGTATCGGTGTCTTAGTATCGCGTTAGATAGCATGCTCTCGACTCATATGTACCATGAGTCTTGAAGTGCTGGCTGGTATGTTGAAACTCGCGGATTTGGTTATCTCTCCGGTTCCTCACCAGGTTTGAAGTTATGAACACTCAAGTAATCGCAAACTTTGAGAAGCTTCCTGAACTGAATCCTCAAACTCACTTCATGAAGTTGTCAGCCCTTCGCCGAATATGCCTAATCGTGTTTGTTTCTCCGACTTCGGCAGTTCGGTTCATTTTGATTTATCCATGAAGCAGGAGCTACGTGGAATTCCAGAGAATCATTGTCCTATGATTGCTCCTGTGATATTTTCTGCAAAGTTTGGCCAAGTTGATTCCAATAAATCGTTCTTCACTGACGGATCATTGATAGAGGAGTCAGCAGGCTTTGGTATATTTATTGAAATTTATATCACCAATCGTAAACTTCAAGCTCCTTGTTCAGTATATATCGCTGAATTGGCGGCAATACACTTTACGCTAGAAATTTTTTTCCTCACTAACACCGGATCATTATTTTATTTTCACGGATAGTCTCAGTTCCATAGAGGCTATTTGCCCCTTGAGGCCGGTAAAGCACTGCTCGTACTTTTTCATGAAAATACAGGAGCTTCTAAGTGCTTTATCTTCGCGTTATTTTATCATCTTTGTCTGGGTCCCTTCTCATTGTTTAATTCTGGGCAATGAGAAAGCGGACTCGCTTGCAAAGGTGAGCGCTATAGAAAGCGATATTTATGATCGACAAATCGCCTTCAATGATTTTTTTTTCTATTTTTCGTCACTCGCCAGCTGGCTATAAATGGAGTAAAGGAGATTTAGGGCGATGGCAGTATTCTATCATCCCAAAGGTGTCGAAGAAATCATGGTTTTGGAGTATGGATGTCGGTCGAAACTTCATTCGTGTGATGTCTCGCCTCATGTCCAATCATTATTCTTTGAACGCTCATTTATACCGTGTTGGGCTGAGTGACAGCAACCTCTGTGAATGTGGACAAGGTTATCCAGACGCAGATCACATTATTTGGTCTTGTGCTGAGCACCGTGGCGTCAGATCTGAGCTTTATGATTCTCTTCGGACTCGAGGTAGACAATCCAATATACCAGTTTTAGATATTTTGGCTTTGCGTGACCTGGACTTTATGAAACTCATTTATGTGTTTCTGACAACTTTGTATCGTAGTCAGTTTAACCTGTATGTTAAATTTAAGTTTTTTTATCTGTGTATGTCATTTCGAATTTGCTCTCGTCTCTTTGGGCGTTAACGATTGCACTCTCTCTTGTCGTGCATGAAATGGCGAGGTTCCAGCGGCACAGGTTGACTCCGTCCCATTGAAACCTTAGCAGGCCTCCAGTCCGTTCCATTCTCCACAGCCCGACCTCACCAGTCGGGCGGGAGTAGGTTCAGATGACCCTATACCTGACTGACGCTGATCAGGCTCTGAACACGGTTCCCCATGAAGGACCGTGTCAACCCTCGCATGGCCTCCCTGTTCGCCTTCAAGCTTGCATTGATAACCATGGGATCACTATAGCGACTACTCCACGTGGGCTTGGATAGTGACTGGAGAGGGACCAACAAAATGGAGGGTAATACCTCAGGAACGAAGAAACCCCAAGAAAAAGTGAATCCGTACTCTAACGGCGGTCTAGTGAGATCCCAACCGCGTAAAACGGTGGGATCTGGCGTGTCCGACACTTGCGGAAGTGCCACGGCATCGGAAGTAGGTGCCACCAAGCGTGGCCATGTATGGGTCAGGACTCATCCGGGCCATGGATAAGATGCGGGAAACCCTTCCTAAAGTGATGGAGGTGTCCAAGCAGTTGGATGCGATTATTGACTTAACGTCATCACGCATCAACATTGCTAAGGGCCTGAAATTGAGCCTCATTAAGCTACGCATAGCAATGCAGGCTGCATGCAAGGAGAGGGAAAAGCTGGGATGTGGCATTGAAAGCGGCGAAGGTGAAGGGGGATGGTCTAAATGCCTACTTAGTCTACACCAGCCGCTGAAGGCATGCATCAGATGCCTAGAGAGCGGGCATATGTACTGGGAGTGCAAAGGCCCAGATAGGAGCAACATGTGCAGAAGGTGTCCCCCCCGCCCAAATGCTTGATGTGCGCCGTGAAACCGGATGATAAGCACGTCACGAGGGGGTGGGGCAAGTGCCCGGCTGCTATGGGTATTCCAACGAGCCAATCGTAATGCAGGTAACCCAACTTAATCTGAACCATTGTGAGGCCACCCAGTAGCTGCTGTGTCAGACAGTTCGTGAGTCGGCATCGAATATCGGCATTATTTCCTACCCATACCGCATTCCAGCCGGCAACGGTAACTGGGTTGCGGACAGGTCCAATATGGCGGCAATATGGACGACGGGCAAGTACTCGGTTCGGAAGTTTGTGTCTACCACAAATGAAGGCTTTGCGGTTGTAAAAGTGAATGGAGTGTTCATCTGCAGCAGCTACGCACCGCCCAGATGGTCACAATACAAGTAGGAAGTAGGAGCATCCACTCCATTTGCCCGGAGATGGAGGATGTCCTACTGTGACGTAGAGACATTTAAAGAGGCGCTTGAGAGGAAACGAAACTTACGCGAAACCCAAGAACCTTGCGGCGAACGACTCGTTATGACACTTACACGAGCGTGCGATGCGACCATGCCGAGGGAAGTCAAACCGAGGAATGAAAGATCACCGGTGTATTAGTGGACGGAGTCGATCGCCGACCTCCGAAGAACATGCCTCGACGCAAGACGGAGTACGCGTTCAGACGCCGATAGAATCGAGCGTAGAGGGGCGCTAGTCGCCGCGAAGGCCGCACTAAAGAGGGAGATAAAGGCCAGCAAGCGAGCCTGCTTTGACGCCTATCGGGTAGTAATGGCCAAAACCAGAGGATCGGCGGCTCCAACCGAGCAGTCACCAGAGCTGCTGCAGGTGATCGTTGGGAAACGTCCTCACTTCGCCAGCATGAGATCCGGCATGATAGCCGTAAGCGGTCACGACACGATTCCGGATAATTTGGTCCTGAGGATGTGCCAAGATCGGGACATCTGGGACACGGTATGCATAGTAGCCTTCCAGATTGTGCGTCCCCAGATGGCGAAACGACCAACAACAGGCACGGTTGGTTTACAGTGGGTAGAGGAGTTGGCACCCTCTTCCCCACACCCTGAGTTCTTCAGTTCCATCCCATCAAAAAAAAACATCTTTAAGCAATTGGGGATTGCCACTCATAATCCAGCGTGACAACGAACCTCTGTTCTATGGCGATTGAAATGTCTTTTTGCGACATTTGCGCGTGAAACAAAACACGAATACGCTGGCACTTCGACAGGGTAAAACTCCCATCAAACATCAGTTTCGAATATCCGCTTGTCCAAACAAATTGGAGAAGTTATTCAGCCTTCTAGAAGAAAAAGCTGAACAATTTCACTAATTTAACAAACAGTTTGTCAGCATTGATGTTTGTTGGGCCGTCAAACTAAGGAAATCGGCTTCTTTTACTTGCAGCCTACTATGATATGAATTATAGCTTCGTCCATGATGATTAACTCTTACTTGGAAGCTACGAAGTCCATTCAAATGAATGTTTAGCAGAGAAATGAGAATAAGGTTTGATTCGTTAAAAGTTGATGCTGCAATTTACCAAACTGGCGCAACTCAGAAGATTAATGGTAAGAAAACGCAGCAAATATTTAACGTCGGTGAAATAGTATACTTCTGAGGCTACCGAAATCTATAGAAAGCATCTTGGGTACTAGGAAAAATTCTGGAGAAGCTTGGTGCTGTCATCTATGAATGTTCATCAGAAGAACTGGGTATCATCAAGCGCTTTGAAGATGACGTGAGAAATCCAATGAGTCAATTTAGAGTGTCCAATTGTGAAGATCGACAACAAGGACGGAACAACCAACATAATTAGAATGTTACTGCTTTACTTATGTCAAGGGGCTTGGGTGTCTGTCTTACCCTGTGAGTCCACCAGCCCTTTTTATTCTTCATCATTATTTTCTGCCCTAGAATGATTGTCCTCTTTAGAACAGAAGTGGCTATTCGTAAGTTTTTACTTACTGTGAAAAATTCACCCTTCAAGGGCTCTTTTCACTCTTATGGCTACCACAGACGGACGGTGAGCAACAAGCTGGAATGATGATGGCGACAGAGCTGAGCCAGAAATAAACTACTTTTAATTGCTCGCAAATAGTTGAGTACCGAGCATGAAGCAGACGACCATCATCATCATCATCATCATCATCCCAGGGATGTTGAGCTTGACAATGTAGGTTGTTGTTTTTGTCCTGCTGCACTACATGTTATGCTCAGTTGACATGCTTCTGAAATGATGACTTCCTCTTTTTTTTCGGATGTCGTGGCTAACGGGATGAACTGCCGTGGAAGAGATGAGCAAAAAACGTGTATATTGTAACATTTTTTTGCGCTATGGGGTTTTCCAAGCAGTTGCATTCTCCTGGCGGAATGCAATAAAGGAACCAATCTCGTATGTAATCTCTCGAAGCCTTCAAGACCGAGGATAAATTGGATTAGAAAAATTGGAAAGACAGATGTGGTCCTCCGAAGGGTTTTGTCTTGCACAGATTTATGTTGAGTCGATTGGCCGGACGAACCGCAGGAAAATTGTTCTCTCAAGCGTTATTCACAAGACGATAAGGGGGTTCGATTGGAAATTGAGCAGGCAGGCTTTGGAAAATATATTCCCGTACATTTGTAACAGCTAGTTTTCATCACTTTTCAGAAGGTAGGAAAAAAAATTTTTTATGAAAGAATGAACAGGTGAATTATGATAAAATTTAATTTATTTTAAAACGATATTTTCAAACAGGAAATATTTTTAATCAAAACATATGAACTGTCTTTCAGAAAAAAAAAAAAGCAGCCTGGAATTCTCATAGAGCACTGCCACCCAACACTCAAGCCACAGGGCTCTAAACAAAGGAAGACAAACAGAACCGGAACTTATCGAGGAAATCGTTCTTTCATTAGACGTCGATTCCATCTTCCGCACCCTTGCGCCTTGTTGTGGCCGTGCAATCGTCCCGAAGCAATAACAATCAAAAGTAAGACAAATAAGTCCCCACAAGTCTCAGCCGGAAATAAACACCATCATTGTCTCGGAATGGGCTGCTCTTGGATCGAAACCGGTTGAACGTTCGCTCCGTCCTCCCCGGAGATGGGCGAAAGAGAAAACATTCCCCGAGGAAAAGCCATCCTAGCCGTCCATCGGCGTCGGCTTGACAAAGTTTCGCAATATTTCATCCGGCTGGGAAGTTTACCTAGACAAGAAGACCAGCTTGTTGAAGTCGTAGGTGTGTGGGATGTTATTGTGACTGTAGAAGAAAGGTGATACCTGTTAGTCCTGAAACAATCTAGGTACCATAAGAATAGCGAAGGAAAGTTTGACTCCGGAAGACAACCCATCCAAATGCAAGTGGGCCAAGGGGAAAGTGATACATGTTTATTATAAAGTTTAATAACTTCGTCACTCGAGGGGAAAAGATGTGCATTTTGCTGATGACAACAATCATACATTTTCAAAGTTGAATCGATTTTCTCAGAAAAGAACAATCGTTGTCGGATCATTTCTACTTCTTGACTTAAGCGAAATCATTCGCAATGCAGTATGTCTTAATTAAAATAAAGCATTAACTTCAATTACGGCCAGATCGACCTTAGTCGAGAAATGCAAGCAAGCCCTCTCGATTTGGGTTATGCTGCTATTCTCAACAAGCTATGCTCTAAAACAAATAGGGGACCAAGTGGTAGAATGGTTTAACGGCTTCTGTAAATATCGGATGGGTTCAAGTAGGAGATAAGAAGGCGAGAAAAATCACTTGAACCGGCAACCTCTTAAGTGATAGTCAAACATGGTACTGCTCTCGCTGTGGAGATGCTTCTGTTGTAGACAGAGAAAACGGTGCACTGATTTCAATACTGCAGTGTTTGGTTGCATGATTCCAGAGTCTTTAGGACCTATGGGAAATTATTTGCTCGAAGACTCACAGTGTCAGTGTGAATATTTGTCAAGCTGGCTTCAGGTTGAGTACAGATTTTCCGTTGCAAGATTTCACTAGTTTTGATTCAATGAAAAATGATAAGAAAGACAACAAGGGAGCACGAGGAATAGTAATCGTGGATTTTTTAAATTGACGACTCAAAATACAGTGAAACATCCGTAACGTCGAGTGATATAACTCTGTTGAAAATTAATTCATCCGGTTTATAAATTCATTTATGCGTCCATGTAGCTAAGCCTATTCAAACTCTGTCTCAAGTCCATGAACTCATAGCACTTATTTCGGAATTCATAAATCGGCATTATGAATGATGATCGTTCCAGACGGTTTCAGAAGCTTAGTTGCTTATTTCGGTTATAATACGAAAACAGTATTAATTTACTAACTCATTTTGGTTTTGTTCGACCTGCTTGTGCTAGAACAATTTGATCCTCTTGATGATGATGATGAGGATGGTAATGATGATGAAATACTACCATCTATTGTAGCAAGGTTACTTGGACTCCACAGCAGTGAAATAATCTTAAAAACGATTTGATCAGGATTATATTGTTGTTTGTGATCATCACGCTCCCGTATAAAGGGCCAAAAACGTTTGGACGGGCCCGTAAGCAGAGACACTTACGCAAAACCCGCAAATATAGGGCAGTGAATCTCCTTCCAAAAGCAAGTTCACACCTACAGTACTCGAATCGAGCCCTCGATTGACAAAATAAACCCAATAGAAGGGGTCGAAGAGCCCACCCTCGTTGCGCGAAATGTTAACCATAGAGAGGAGGCAGTCCCATGCTCCCTATCCAAATCGTTTCACTTGGTTGCCCTGATGGTCCCTCCCTTTCCCCGTTATATATTATGTTATGGATATTTAGTATATTTTGTAGTGGTCATATGGGTAACTGTTCTTTACTTATGGCTCTGTGTCGTCTCGGTGTTTCTGCTTTTGAAGAGTTGACTTTTGGCAAAGGCCTTTGTTGTTCTATGGCCTTTGCACGTTGTCATAAGGTATTGCTCGCGGTCATAAGCTAGGGAAGAGAACAAGAAAAAGAAGAGAAAGCATTAGCTATTGATAACATGCTATGCAAATGTGAGATTTTTATGGTAATATTCTCACAACGATCGTTAAGAATGGTTCGACGGATGCATATGTGAGATCATTCCCGATGAGTTTTCACTGGTTTACTATATTCGATCATGTTTGGTTATAGAAAAAAAGAAACATTTTTCAACGTGCTATATTTGGGAATATCAGAACAATAACCCCCCCCCCCATCGCATCTTCAAGTGATCATTACTAGCTGTCCATTTGGTTCAGGCACTTTTGAACGTTGATGTGGCAGCCTATTCACATATGAAATGTGCCGCGACCAACTCGGCAGAACGCGCCCATACCTCTTTCTGAACCGAAGGGCAGGATGCTAGAAGAATTTGAAACTTTTTGGCTCAAACAACTAAATAACAAACAATGAAAACTTAATCAATAAAGGGTTACGGGATGTAATATTAGCCTAGCTTGATTCGGCCTGCGGTTTCAAATAAGTCATAAATCCAGCGATAATTATCAAATTTATGTTGGCATCATAATGATCCATTTATATTGTAGCAATTGAGATATTATTCATCTTTTAATATTATAGTTATATAGTTGAGCGAGATTTCCGTTTTCCCACTTTTTCTTAGCTGTCTTAAGCTGACAGATTATCTTCTCTATATTCAAATGACCTATATTTAATTTAATTAATTAAATTAAACTAACTGTTCACATAGAAACATGACCATCTAAGTAACATTATAAGTTTATAAATTCTTACAAGAGTATTATAGAACGATATCCATTAAGGAGTGTATCGAAAATAAGCTATCCACAAACTTTCTTTCAAATTATGTTGAAAACCGATATTTTATTCATACAAAAATTTGATCCTTTATTGTACGAGGTTAAACTTGAACATAATGAAGACTGGATGAAATTTAAGTTATTCCTTCACGAATTTTCGAACTTTGGATCGAATGCTCTTCATCAAGTTCCGGACAAGTGTTGCATCGCATTTTTTGGACGCTTGAGTCCAAATTTTTTTTGAACTCCTGCATGTCACAGCTGCCTTACCAGTCTTCTTGAAGACCCTCTTCACGATTGCCCAGTAACGTTCGATGGGTCGAAGCTGAGGGCAATTTGGTGGATTGATATTTTTCTCAACGAAATCTATACCCTTTTCCGCAAGCCAATTGAGAGTGGTTTTTGCATAGTGAGCCGACGCTAAATCCGGCCAAAACAGTGGAGGTGTACTATGCTTCTTATATAAAGGCAACAATCTCTTCTGGAGACACTCAGATCGATAGATTTCCGCATTTATAGTTCCGGTAGTGTAAAAAATGGTTGACTTCAAACCACAGGAACATATTACTTGCCATAACAGTACCTTTCGACCGAATTTCTACATTTGAATCGACCTGTCTGCATGGCTCACATCCTCCCCAATGACGCACAGTGGCACAATTCTGAAAAAAGACGGTAAAAAACATTTTCACCCATTTGTCATCATTTTATCGAGTAGGTGTCTTCAGAAGAGTTGCTCAAAATGTTATTCCACATCTTTTGAAAAAACACGCCTAACCTTTCATAAGGGCATAACTACACTTTCAAATTCTAACTTTTTTCAGCTACGAGATAACGGGTTGTTGTCTTCAACAAAGTTGTAGAACAAGTAATTCTAAGAAAACTTGCTGAAGGCATTAAGTTTCTAGAGCCTAACGTTAAAGAGATATAAATAGTTTTCTTTCAGCACTACCTTAAAACTGGTTTTTTGAGATAATGAGTACTTTGTTCAAATTTGACGATTTCAATATGTTCTAAGTAATTGTAGGAACTATCAAAATACACATTTTTGCGCAACACAACAATGCTCTCTGATGACCACATTTTGATATATAGTGATTGAAGTGTCTGTATTACGTCATAATCAACCGCCTCAAAAAGAATGGGCGGGTCCTGGCGGGGTCTAAAACAGGTTGTATTTGAAAGATCTTATTATCTTATGAACAAGTATTCCTGAAATTTTCAGCGGTGGGTAATGAAAGGTACCTTGTAAAACGTCAGTTTGAAATAGAAAACGCAGAAAATTCAATGTTTTTTCCAGATAAATAAACACAGATAAAACGAAACATTGAATTTTCTGCGTTATCTAATGCACATATAGGGAATGCTGGATTTGGCAGAAAATAATGGGATATTATATGTAAATTTAAGCCAGATAACGCCTGAATCAAGCCTGTTGAATGAAAGATTGCAAACAGCGTTGTATGGCTCATCAAAGACTACAACCAATTGCGTTGAGTACGCCTCATTTGGCTAGGAATTAGACGAGGGAAAATTTTACGCGCTTTTTGAAATTAATTATTTTTTACTGTAAACCACAGGTAAACTACAATAAAAGCAATTTGACATCTATAAACGTCAGTATTATACAAGCGGAATATTTATTTCAGCATGAGATAGACTGTTCCGAAAAATATAAATAAACTTGCTTTTACAAATAAAAAGACCATATTGTGAGTTTTGATTATTTTATTTTCAAACATAGTAAATAACAATGTTTTCTTCCCATCTTCATTTCAATTTGCTTGATTTTTCGTAGGGTCGGCGAGTTCTCTAACTTTTCCCTTAACACTACTCATTGGCTTCTGCACTGTACTTTCTCCTACCATTTTCACCACTTTTGGCCAATCTTTCTTAAATTTTGCAACGCTATTCGCTGATTTTATATGTTTTCTCAGCTTCGCCTTCGTCAAAGCCCAGAAAGTTTCGATAGGGCGAATCTCTGGGCAGTTTGGTGGATTCATCGCCCTTGGTACAAATACGACATTGTTCCTTTTGTACCACTCTATTGCATATTTAGAGTAATGGCAGGAAGCATGATAAGGCCAAAAGACTGTAGGCTTTTTGTGCTGTTTGATCAAGGGTAGCAACGTTTTTTGCAGACACTTCTTCAAGTATTGAAGGTGTCTGTCGTAATGAATGGACAAGACAAGTTTTTCACATCCGCATATGGCCTGCCACACCATTACCTTTTTGCCGAATTGTTCGGTGTAAATGGCTTTCAATTATCCAGGAACATCCTTTTCCTTCGACGAGGTATAAAACTGTGGTCTCGCCGTGATGATACGGGGCTCGAAAAAGTGAACAATCTAGCCTGAACGAAAGCTATATGATTCGTTGTAAACCATACATCGTACAGGACGTGAAGTCTGACTTTTCACACATTTATGGCAATAAATTCTACAAGTATCCATATTGCAGGGTATTTGATAGTATGTATCAGTTTTCCTGTTACATAAGCTGCCATTTTTGTTAACACCGTTTTCGATCCAAAAATAATCATATTGCAGGATATTTGACAGCATTCCCCATTTTTCTGATATCATAAGCCACCATCTTGGATTCCAAAATGACTTCAGACATCTATTTCCTGCCATTCTACGCCGTTCCTGATTTAAAAATACCGGTATAACAAGGTATTTGACAGTAATTTCCATTTTTCCGAAAAATAAGTCGCCATCTTGGATTTCAAAACGGCGTCGTGCATCGATTTCTATCCTGGAGATTGTGAGCTGTTAGAGGAATATCTGTAACTAGAAAATGAGAAGAAAGATTAGTAATTTTCATTTTATTCCAACTACCTTTATTGCTTATCTTGACAGATACCCGTATTTCGTCTACAATGTGCAGACTTCTTCAGTGTCTCGTACTAATAACTCGACTTATTTGTCGAGTTGAGTCGACTAAGTCGAGTTATTAGTACGAGACACTGAAAAAGTCAGCATATTGTAGACGAAATACGCGTATCTGTCAAGATAAGCAAAGGTAGTTGGAAGTAAATGGAAAATACTAACTTTACTTCTAATTTCTAGTTATGACAGAACAAATCAACTAGCTCTTTCACACTCGCTTCGTATCCTATAATGACGTGACGATTAGCACATATGAAATTTATATATTCATCATCTTGGCACTGAAATCCAAGTGAGCTACATCAAAATCCTTAATGTAATTTTCGGACACTTTTCTTTCAGAGTAGATTCGGAATAATTTCATGGAAAGCGTTTCACTTACATGACAGATGAAATTCTCTACTTTATTTCGTGGTACAACATGTTTACATTCTTGTTACATTAAGTAAAATGGCGTCGAATCAAGTGCAAGTGCCCAACCGTGATGGCAAGCAAAATTTCACTGTAAAAAGTCGTGCTAAGGAGCTTTACACCAAGTTTTTGCAAACATTTTCTTGTATCATAATGGACGTCGAAACATACGTACTCGAACACTTTTAACAGCTTCCTGGTGTGGCTTTTAATACCGCAATGAAAGCTGACAAAGACGGTGTCAAAATTTCCGAAGAAGTATTTGATTTGGCAGGCCATATGTAATTGTGGTCGAAAATCTAAAAGTTTCGTATTTACCGGCACTATCTATAAAGAAGGTGATAAACTATCAATAAGGATGTGTACGAGAGAGAATGTCTGCAAAAGCGGTTGCTACCGGTTATCAGAAGCCACAACCCTCCAGCTCGGTTTTGGCCTGATCTGGCATCTTTTCGCTATGCGAAATCCATCATAGGATGGAATAGCCAATGCACCAAACTGTCCAGAACATCGTACAATAAAAAAAAGTATTGGGCTCTAATTAAGTGGAAACTCTTCGAAACTAAGAAGAAAGCTTATGGTACCGATGATTTCAAGAAAAGTTGGAGAATCGTCGCGGTTAGGGTATCTGAAGATACCTTACGGAACCTGATGGTGGGTGTACCACAGAAAGTTTGAGAATTTTACAGAAAGAAGGAATAACATCTTAATCAACGGTTTCTAATGTAGATATAACTCTATTATTGTGAAATAAACCAACGGTTTTGTTGTATTATGTGTAAATTTTTCTTGGTAAATTTTATTTTGGTGTCCGAAGCATTTAATCTTTTACCAACAAAATTCCTGAATCTCCGAAAAGCTTGTTAGGGTTTTACTTCCTAACAACCTAACAATCCTTCTCTATTCGAAACAATTGAAAACCGTAATCATGGGATATCTTGAATTTTAAGGCGGTCATGTCCTTCTCTTACCATCAGTTTCGTATCACTCCTTCTCGAAAATCTTGGTAATCACACAGTACAGCGCGTCACTTATACACGAGGACGATCGCCTTAGCTGGGGAAAAGCTTTGTATGATAGAAATAAGAATATTAGGAGTTTTAGATTTGAAAAACTCTTCATAGATATTCCATTATATGTATCATACTCCATGTGTCTCAAATTGGATGTTTATTGTCTAGTTATCTCGCGAAAATCCCTACAAATCAGGAGGGTCCTGGGTAAACGAAGTGGCAAATTGAACGGTAAACTGAATCCTTGTTTTCCAATACAGCGGAAAAGTGGATGGTGAAAACTTTGTTTTTCTATTGCTCAAGTATATTGGAGATGTACTTTCTTCTGGCACACACATACCTACAAGGTGAAGATTACGTACGAGAAATTGAATAACAAACTTTGCCCGGATCTACCCGTCAGAACGTTTGCTCGTAAACTTGTAGCGGGGCGATGAGAGTGTCGATGAGAAGATTTTCTCCACGGATGAAAGGTGCAAGCTTGAGTTTCCACTGATAACTTCAATGTAAGTTTTGAAATGGCAAAGATTGCAGGGAACCACATTTTACGTGGCTGATTGATAAATTTCGATTCAATCAGTTTCGTTGGATGCGGGATTCGAGTGTTTGATAGAAATCGTACTACTTGGGGCAATTCAAGATTTCAATAAGAAATGGAATTCGATCAAAAACATAAGTAAATGCATAGTCTAAAAACGACAAACGCAGTTGATTAATTGTGAACGTCTTTGTTGATGCCGTCGCTGTACTCAAGTGTTAGATAGCAACAAAGAAGCATCTGTATATTATTGGGATGCTCGTTGCTCAACCCATATGAACCAAACTTGCACCGCATTTGCTGCTCGAGGTTGATGAAGCCACAGAGCAGCGGGAAGGCAAGTGAGAAAAATAATCGAGACACGCCGGCACCATCATAATTCACTCTCGCCACATGGAGCTAAACTATCTTGTACGTCCAAAAGTTGGGATGTGTGCCAACTTTTAGTTGAACTTGAGCTTGAAAATTATTGCTTTTTGCTATGAGCCCCCTCTGTCGAAAGTACATCTTCGAATTTCACTTTTAACCCCCTCTGTTTGGGTTTCCCTCTGCACTGATATAATTCCAACGAATAGGGATTAATGGTGGAGGGCACTAGAGAGAAACGAAACACAACAATTGGAGGCACTTTGCCAAATAATATTTTCGCTTTTATGGTCGACATGTATGATACACAGGGCATGGCGCAGGAAGACAAAGATTCCACAGACGGAGCAATCGCTTGCCATTCGAAGCACGATGCATTATTGGAACGCGTTCAATAGTTTATAGGTAGTGATGTTAAATCAAAAATAACTGTACACCTTACCACCTCCCTATCAGAGCACTTAATTGGTACTTCGGTAATTCAGGGCACTTTGCTAAAGGTTTCTTTTCATTTCCTTAACTGGATGAGTTAAGTAGGTATAAGTGAGTCTACGTTGGGCGGCGAATCTTCTGACTCTTAGGGCATCTTCAACGGTGGTCCAAATCGTGGTTTGGATTTATTTGTTTAGACCAATCGCAAAAGCATCGCTGCATCGTTGTTGTAAATTTTGTTTTATACCGGATCTATTTTGCATCATTTTAAATCTGGGATATGTTTTGATATATTCCTGCAGCAGCAGTTTGGAACAAGAAAAATACCGTTCCAAAAACACTACACGCTACTTGATAATACCAATTAATGAGTAAAATTTCAGCTTTTGAACCGAAAATGGCCATGTTTGGTGTGGGTGATGCTGGCGCCGGAAAGAAAGTGGTGTCACTCGCCTCGGATGCTGGTAATTACTTCAAGTTGCTGCCGGTGCTAACAAATTGCCTTTTCGTTTCATTCCTGAATAACGAATGGTTTTCTTCGTTCTTTAAGGCCACTGTATTTTGCGGAAAACGCTGACTAGTTAGAAATGAGGAGGCTCCCAAAATTGTTTTTTTTTTCGTTGGCCCAATTCCTCACATGGTGACAATCACCGACGCCAGGGAGACGACTCCACCACCTGGGACTCTACTTATCGACTCATGACTATGAACCGGGACCAACGGGTTTACTTCCCTTCCGAAGGAAGACGTGACAGATTTTTTCCCTCCAGAAAAACCACCGACGTGGACTGGGATTGAACCAGACCAACTGGGGTGCCAGTAGTAGTCACGCTTACCACTACAGCACCGACACTGGCTCCCAAAATTGTTACTGTTGCGAATTTTACGACTAATTTGGTAAAAAATTCCGATTTCGAATAGCAGTTCGATTGCTCGGAAATGAAAAGTGAATGAAGTCTTTAAACAGAACAATTGGTTTATTGATGTATGGTCAAGATTAGCACTTGCAAATAGATCATACACATAAATTTCCGAGAAACCTGTTATAAGAGAAACTTTTTGGCATGTTTACTGGCGATCAGAATGTTCAGGCTTATCTTCTGGGGGAGAGTTTTACTATGGAAGTTTTGAAAAGCTTCTTGATATCTTGAAGATAATTGAATCTCGTGTTGCTCGAAGGAATTGTTCCAAAAATCTTGATTTTTCCAGGAATCGTTTTAAATGTTTATAGTTACATTGCATAGTCTACAGTTTTTAGACAATCCTATGCACTTCTCGGAAGTTACAATAATTGGCAAATTGCTTCTACTAAACTTCTACAAACTAAACGAACTCTATAAAAATTATGACTACGATTTCTATGGAAGCTTCTGTATTTCTATAAATATCTATGAAGATTGGGTGGAAATATAATGAGCTTGACAGAAGTAAGACAGTAGTTAAGCTTCTTGGAAGTTGAATAAACTTATTAGACGTTTTGAGATAATCATGAAGTAACCCAAGCAACACATAGCTGTCAAAAATCAACTTTACTCAACTGTCAACTTTACTGTGACTTTATTGAGTCCCATTGAAGTAAAATTAACTGGTTTGAAACATGTGTGCTGCTTGGGAAATCCGCTATCTTTTGAGAAGAGAACTGGTGAAACTTCAGAGAAGTCCATTAAATTGCCGAAAAATTCTCAAAGGTTCGGAAAACTTCCGAAAAGTTTGCTGATCATCCATGTAATAGAAACAACTTTCTGGAAATTACTGAACTTTGGAGAAGTAGATTCAGTTTCCAGAAGTTATATGGACTTCCAGCTGGTTCATCATTCATGATGCGAAGCAGAATATCACAAAAACTTTAAAATCTACGCGAAATTTCAGAAATCCTGGAAGTCTGTCGAGTTATAGTTTCAGAAATCGCTAAACAATGCATTAGGTCCTAGCACATTGGGAGACCTCTTGTTTAATTTCTTTGCGGTTCTTACGGCTATGTATAACAATACGTTCAGACTATGTTAACTTACAGTACGGTTGTAATAAATGTGATTACGGATCCAACATGCCTTGAAATTGTCAGCACATCTTTTAATAGACAAACTATTAACCAAAGAGAAAGTCGACGAAGAGAATCTGCTCGATGTTACTAAGTGACCTAATGCTATGCTCAGCTTGAAATAAATAGCATTATTTATTTGATGTTATCAGATCTTTCAAAAACTTTTTAGAATCTCCAAGATTGTAATACGGCGAAAACTCCGCGAAATTGATTCGCGTTTTGCGTTTTGATTTTTTTGATTCTCGTTTTATTTCTGTACGAAAAAATTATCGAGTAGTAAGAAGTTAAAGTTTTCTTAAAACTAAAGTACCTTGAGCTTCTGAGATGTTTCCTAAACTATTGGAAAGTTTCTCGAGCTTCTAAGAAGATCCCTAAACTTCTAGGAAGCTTCCTAAACTAATGAAGATAACCCCTTTGGAATGTTTTCTCAACTTTCAAGAATGCTCTAAAACTCGTCCTAGAAGCTTCTTGAGTTTCTGGGACAAGTCTTACTGAAATTCTTGGCAAGTTCCCCAATTCTTGGGCGAAGGTCTCGGAAATTTTTGAAAGCCCCCCAGGTCTACTGAGGAATTTCTACACCTAAAAGAGCACCATGGAAGTTCTTCGAGCTTTTGGGTGGTTCCCTGGGAGGTTCTGGGACGTTTTATGACCGTCTGAGATGTTCGCTGAGCTTTTGGAAAGTTTTCTGAACTTTGGGGGAGTTCCCTGATCTTTGTGGACGTTTTCAGAAGTTCTAGGAAAATTTCAGAATTTCTGGGAAATACCCTGAACTTCAAGGAAGTTCCTTAAATTCCGACAGGTTTCCGGAACTCCTGGGAAGTTTCCTATTTTTCTGGAAAGTTTCATGAAATTCTGAGAAGTTCTTTGAACCTCTAGGAAGATTCACAAACTTTTGAAAAGCTTCATAAACTTTCGGAAAGTTTTCTGAACTTTTGGTATGTTCTCTAGTTTGCTGGAAAGTTCCCTGAACTTTTGGAATGTTACCTGAAATTTTAGCCAGTTCCCAGAACATTTTTGGTAGTTCTATGATTTTCTGAGATCATTCCTGAACTTATGGGTAGTTTGCTGATCATCTTGGGTAGTTCTATGATCTTCTGAGAAATAACCAAACATTTCTGATAGGTTTTCTGAACTTCGTAAAAACTTCCGTAATTTTTGGATAGTTGCTCGAACTTCTAGATAGAACCCTTAACATTTGAAACATTCCTGAGCTCATGTGAAGCTCCTGAATTTATGAGAATTTTGAATTTGCGGAAACACTTGCATTTTAGGGAATTTACCAAAACTTCTGGGAAAAGCCTTAACTTCTGCGATGTTTTCTAATTTTCTGAGAACTTCCCTAAGCATCCGAAACTCAAAATTCATGGGAAATTTCCTGAATTTCTCAGAAGTATCCTGAACTTCTGATAAATTCCTTCAATTTCTGGGAAGTTCACTCAATTCTATGTTTTTTCGAACTTTTCGTTAATTAGTTTTGTTACCTCTTCTGGTGTTGGGGACGCAATACTGCAGGCCGTACGTCTTCAGGATTCCTTTACAAAAATTCAGGATCAGTAGGCTATTTGACTCCCTAATTGTCACATTTTAATCGAGAGAATTAGCTAAAAACCTGTCAGAATGATTATACCAGCTTCACAGCTTATACAGTTGAACGCCCTTAGTGGTAAGAGAAGGATCAAGGGTAATGATTGAAAAACGGCCTAACAATCGCAAACACCGACAAAGTCGCAATACCCTCGGGGAACACTTCACCGACCTATGTTCAATCAACAACTACAGCGAAACATTCCTGCGAAACAACAACCCCAGTACCAAACGACACCTCCAACATTCTGATTCCACAAGCTCACGACGGAGATGACATCAACCTCCCTTCTCATACCGTGAACTGAACTAGCCCTGGTCCAAAACAAAAGGAGAATCTGGTGGGACCAGACGGTCAGATACCCCTTATTACGCACCCTTTCACATGCGGAACGCCTCTTCCTCTTGCGACCGATCAACCAGGAATGGTCCAACAACAGCTTCCCCAACGAATGGCGACAATAGTCCTTCGTCATTCCAATCCGGAAGCCGGATGCACCAGGACATGAGGCTGAAGCTACCGTCCAATCTCTTCTCGCGACGATCTGTGCATCCAAATTATTGAGCGCATGATAAATCGCGCCTAATAAACTTGCTCACCGAAGACAACCACCCAGACTACCGACAACACGCTTTTACGCCCAGGCCAAGGAACAAACACCTACCTCGATTTCTTAAGCGTAGCCATCCATGGCCATCCCAACTCTGTCACCACAGAGGTCACCGCGCTAGACATTTCAAAGCCTATAACAGAGCTTGGAAGCCGAGTATCCCTGCCAACTGCAGTCATGGGGGATTGAAAGGGACAACATCATTTATCATCTGGAACTTCCTATCCCATCGCACTTTTCAAGTCGCACTAGGCAGCCATCGATCCCGCACTTTTACGGAGGAAACTGAGTGAATTAATAAGGTTCTGTCATAGCAGTCACCTCGTTCTAGTCAAAATGAACGGAATCTTCGCCCGCCTCCCCAGTGGCATACGTCTGTTCATTTATGCAGACGACATCATCGTCATGGTCACCAGGGCCAGCAAGCCTTCCGGAAAAACTTTCGCAAATTGACCACCGAAGCCGAATCCAAGTTTCATAAAAAAGCGGCTACATTCATACTTGCCAATCCAGACATGCCATCCTTAGATCCCCAATCAAGATCCATAACGACATTATACACCTCCGCAAAATTCTTCAAATCCTCGGCATCCTTCTTGACAGACACCTCACGTTCCTCACAAACCCAGAATAAACCTCATCAAAGCGCTAGCCGGCAGACATCAGAACGCCAATCGAGACACCAGATTGCAAATCGAAAGTGCAATCATCAACACGCAATTTTCTATACGGCCTCAAATCAACGTACTTGCGTTACAACTAACCTTTATCACCATATTAGCCCCAACCTACAACACTGCAATAAGACCATTTCAGGACTCCTCCTCCACCCTTAGACACGCTTCATGCATTGACAACGGTAAGCTCCCTTCGACAAGTTCAGCGATCAGGCAATCTGCCAACGAGCTATTGATACAACGAGAAAACATCTGGCCCCATCAAGTAGGGTTACCTTTACCGAGGCAAACCGCCTCTCAACCCACCAGCAACCAGAAGCTCGCTCCGTGTCCAGGGTCACCGGGAATGGAGCCGAGTTAAAACCGACATAAAACCTGAATTGATAACTTAATAAAGAATCAACTCAAGAACGGCTCCAACCCTACCATAGCAACTAGAACAGTCTCCGAATCAACGCGAACCAAATACCAAGACCATGAAATCCGGTACCTAAGGATCTGCCGCGAGCAAACGAGTAGGCTTCGGAATCACTGACCCCACCTCGCCGAATGCCATAGGACTACCATACCAATGTGCAGCGTTTTCTTCGCCGAGCTGCCACCGCTTTTCGCTGCCACAACCCCAAGCAAGAAACCGATCCACATCCTAACTGATTCAGCAAGCGTAATTTCTGCTCTACACTCCGACATAGCCAAACACCCATGGATACACGGCATCCAAAAGCATGCCCCCCAAACGCGACCTTTGCCTGGATACCCGGTCACTGTGGAATTCCCGAGACAACGAGGAGGCAGACCATCTAGCCGCCTCTGGACGACGAATGCCCTTCTTCACCAGAGAGAAGTCCCTGGAGGCAACCTTTAAAAAGTGGAATTTAAAATCATCCACACCGCCTGAACCGAGAATGGCTCACCTCCAACACTCACCAGATCCGGCCACACCAAGCTATCCCATAACTTTAGCGGCTTGAGTCCCTTCCGGATCACCTGCGTAAAAGGCAACGTCCCAATGTAAACCGTGGAACATTCCATCTGCCAATGCCCCATTTACGACGAAGCCAGATTAATCTACAATGCACCTCACAACATCCGAGACGCCCTTCGCAACGACTTCCTGAAGGAAACAGACATGTACCCAAAAATCTAAATCAAGCCAAAGCCCTCTGTCAAGAAACCTGCATAATCCTATCCCGCCTTTTTAAAGAGATGAACCAACGGTTAAAAATCTCTCAAATAAAGAAAAAAACCTGCCTGGATGTAATATTCAGTGTTGATTTTTACGTTAGGTTCTATGAAAAGAAGAGGAAGTTTTCTCTTTTTGTGAAACGGCGTACCATACCAAGATATTCGAAACATTCCTACAGCGTTCACAGCTAGTTTATCTCTTGGAATATTGGCAAGACTTTTGGTTTTACGCACGTTCATTTTGTTGATTATGGTTGTCCTGAAGGAGGAAACACTTTTCATCCAAAAAATAAAATCTCGCTGTCACCGTGCCGAACCAAAAGATACTGCTTCTTTGACCCTGGCTTGCTTTTTGACGCTCCGTCAACCCGTGAACCCGCTGTTTCTTGTTACGGCTTGCATTCCAGATCATGTTTGAGGAGCCTGTTCATTGAAGCAGGGGACATTTGAAATTGTTTGTCCAATTTACTGCCGGATTAAGTCTTATTCGCTCTTCTTGCTACATTTGATCTTTTTCTTCGTTCTGGCAGTTCGTCTGGCACTCCTTTGTGTTGAATATGGAAATTTCAGTTTCCTGGAACTGCTCAAGGTACGAAAAACAAAACGCTATCTACCCGAGCTGCTTAAGGTTATTGAATATCTGACACGGTCCAAGCTTTTGTAAATGTAATTTTAAAACTTGCTCCTGCATGGCTTCCCGTGGTAGCTGATAAATATAAACAAACGGAATCACTTATTTATCATCAGCGATAAGCTGCCGCAGAAATACACCCAAAACGGGTATAATCAATAAACAAAAGACTGGAAAAAAGGTGACACCTATTGTGAGACACACTGTAGATACATGTCTGTAGAACATTCCGTCGTCGACATCGAACTGACTTGTCTCACCCACGGAAATATGATTAATTTGGCGCTCGTTAAAACCAAGCATCTGATATAATTCTCCCCTCTCTCAGATCGGTTGGGTGATTGAACCAAACAGCTCTTACTTGTAGCGACTATTTAGATCGCTATTCTTTGGCGAGACACGAGTCGTGATTGCTTTTATGGGTTCAGATTTGCCATCATAAAAGTGGATTTATGATGCTCGAGGCTCGAGCGATTGCAGAGAACTGCGCAGTGTCCGATACACTTTGTTGGCCGGATATTCGCCGCGGTGGTGGAAAACAAAGAAAATTTTGTATTGGAAGAGATACAAGTTGACTGCTTACTTGGAAGATGATGGCGATAAGAGAAAAATTAGTGTAGTGGAAAAATCAGCATGGTGACTCGGGCGTAACGGGATGATGGCAAAATATCGGCTGGACAAATTTCGAGAATCAAGATTCATGGCGCTGAAACCAGACAATAGTGGTGCGACGAAATGGACTGTGCTAGCCAAGGGGTGGATCACTCTGGCAAATTTTCTCATGTGATATTTTATGTTAGTGTGTCTACAAGCATTGCAATATCCTGAGTATTCCCGTAAGGTGCCGAAGGTGCTGATATGTTGCCAGTCCAAATTTTTACTTGTTTGCTGAACCTGGCAACACAAACGCATATTGGCAAGGTTGGCAAAGGATCATTTTTAAAAGCTCAACTGTCAAAAGTGTGCCACACATGGCAAGGATTGAAAGTGCATCGCATTTATGTAACGTATAGTGTATAAGACATCGTGGCTGGCACATCACCCTAAGCGGCTTGCCCTGTTTGCTAGCTGTCTTATGAATTTGCGTGTATTGAGGCTTCTGTCCAAAGTCATACGTAACAAACTAGCATTGGGCAGGCATAAGGATAAGATTTCAGTATTGTTTTAATTTTGACATTTTTCTTATCCTACGAGCACTAGCCCTTCGGTCAGTGACGATAGAAGCGGATAGCTGTCAAAAACCAACCAAAAGTGACCATCCGCATCAAAGTTTTAAAAATGGATAAATGATAGTTTTGTATATCAACAGATTGACCTATTTTTTCAGAAAACTCTATTTTTTTCATTTTTTTATATAACAGTAGAGGCTGGATGCTCAAGAAGAACATATAATAATTTTAATTTGTGAATGCATTTACAAGCCAGCCTAACTCGAATGATTTACTCCTCAAAAACATAACTCCTAACAAATGATTCCTTAAATATTCTGTCAAAATAACACAGCGAATCAAAACAAACAAAGATTCTAGTGCTGCAAAGCGAATAAATGCCTCACGATATTTCTCCAAAAAACTCGGTTGAGGCTATTTGTCTCCAGTTCCTCCAATGTCCCACACTTCCAAGGTCTTACTCCACTTCGTTTAACCACCTAGCTCTTCGCTGCGCTCCTCTGCGTCTTATACCGGATTCGAGGCAAGCACCATATTTTTGCGGGGTTGCCTCCGGACATTCTTACACTATGTCCTGTCCATAGTACACTTCCAGCTGAAGGACTTTCTGGATACTGTATTCGCCATAAAGAGCCGCACCAGCTCATGGTTCATCTTCTACTTCATACGTCGTTTTCACACACACCGCCGCCAAAGATGGTCCTGAGCACGCGTCATTCGAGAACTCCAAGTGCTTGCAGGTCCTCTCCGCGAGCATTGTCCACGTCTCATGCCCGTAGAGAACTGTCTAATCGGCGCTTCGGTACATGGTACACATGAAGTTTACCAGACCTCTAGGTCTTGTGGAGTTCATAGTAGGCACAACTTCCGGTAATAATGCGTCTACGAACGTCTCTGCTGCAGTTGTTATCTCTGGTATCCGAGGTAGACAAACTCATCCAGCACCTCGAGCAGTTCTGCCTATGCGAGATCTATCTCCCTCGGTTCCTCTAGCCAACAGATACTTAGCCTTCAATCCAACCTTTTCCTGCTTCACGCTTGGTGTACTGATCAGCTACCATCTAGAACGTTCGGCCGACAATGTCCACGTCGTCAGCGCGAAGCAGATGAACTGGCCGGATTTATTGAAAATCGTACCCCGCATGTTATTGTCCGTACGTTTCATAACACCTTCTAGCGCAATGTTGAATAGGAGGCAGGAAAGACCATCGCCTTGTCGAAGTCCTTTGTGTGTTGTAAATGAGTCCGATAGCGCACCCGATATCTTCACGTAACACTGTACATCGTAGCCTTGATGGTTCTAGTCAGTATCCCAGGAAAAACTTTCTCGTCCATATTTTTCCTAGCTGAATAGGTGATATTCGTGACACTTTTGGAGGATCTGCCGCAACGTAAAGATTTGGTCAGTCGACCGTTCACAAAACCGGCTTGATAACTTCCCACAAACTTGCTTGCTAGCGGCGATAGACGACAGAAGATAATCTGGGACAGCACTTTGTAGGCCACGTAGAGAATAGTGATCGCTCGATAGTTCTCACATTCTCACTTGTTACCCTCTTTGTATATTGGGCGAATAACTCCCTCTTTTCACTCCTCCGATAGCTGTTCTGTATCCAAGATCCTAACTATCAGTCGATGCAGACAAGTTGCCAACTTATTCGGGCCCATTTTTATAAGTTACTTGCTGGCCCGGCAGACGTTGTCCTGCCCATAATTAAATTACTTAATGGAAAATTGGAGAAGGAGTTATAAATGAAAAAGTTTATTTGCAATAAGTATTAATTCCATTTATTTAGAGTTAATTTCTTACTGTTGTGTGATGATTTAATCAAAATGTGTTGCTGTAAAGGTAAGGTTTATTGTCCAAGAAAACTTATAGAACATTATATTACCATAGGTGTTGGCATGAACTGTTCTCTTATTATGTTCGTTGCCCCAAACGAAGTCATTTGAAAACAACCATTATAACTCTGGATGTTCTGCAGAATATCTTAGAATCACTTTCTGATCCAGACACCAATGAGCGCAAACGCTCTGGTGGTGGATTTAGTAGCGTTACTTTAACTTTGCCACTTGCACAACACAATTCATTTGGTGTTTCATTTGGGAGCTACAATGCATAACAATGAGAACAAACTTCACTCATGTGATTCAATGGCGATTGATATATCCGCACTGAAATTAATCAAAGGATCATATTGAAATGCACGTTGAAGATTTTGCAGAATGTAAGTTTGCTGTCGTAGTCGTTTAGTGATGTTATTTTGGGTACGATTGTCACCAGATCTTTCTGATACTTCCCGATTACGCTTCTTTCTATCGCTTGTATTTCGACCTGCTCTCTCTTCTTGATCCAACATCGGTCGAGGCCCGTGCCATTCGTTGTCGATCCAAGTCAATTTGAATTGCATGCAGAACGTCTCATTCAAGATTTTGCTGCGCTAACAGTCGTGCGGCTGCAGCGACCAATATTACTTCGTCTAGTAGGAGGCATTGCACAATAATACTAAATTGAAATTGCAACATAATTAGTTTCTTCTAAATTTCTAGTAATATGTTCGTTTTCACTTTCCTGATGCAATATTAATATAAACAGTGAACGATACTAATATAAACAAAAATGTTATTATACACCTGTCAGATCAACATAGAATACAAAAACTAATACTCTCATTCTCCATCGAACTTCACTCCTATTTACATCTCGCTGCGAGATATCACCAATACAAACGTTTCAATTTATACGTGAACCTACACGTTTACACTGCCCAAGTAACAACTTCAGTTCTATTCCAGCCGTATAGCGCTCCTCCCGGCTTTGTTGATGAAACTACATTGAAAACTGTTTTGTCCACCAACACCTCCTCTATGCATCTTTAAAGCCGAAATGTATACAAAGTGGCCCACTCTTTAGACGGTTGTGAGAACAAATTAATAAAACCTTTCCAAGACCATAAAGATTTTGAAAATGTTCCTAGTGAATGATGTTATTATTAGAGATAATGCCGAATGGCCACAGCTGTCAAAATTCACGGCGATATCGTGGTTTGTTTTTGTTGTTCTGCTTTGTTCGATTCTCTGCTCTTCTGATTCATTCGACAGTAAATAATGGCTAAGAAAAAAGCTCAAGTGTTGCGGAAAATTATGTTTGAAAGCAAAATATATAAAACAAATTGAGTTTTTTTGTTTAGCATATCATGCTCCAAATCATATGCGCATTTAATTGTATGGTGAATATTGGCATGATAAGAGCTGAAAATTAATGCGCCTCGGAAATTATGCGAGTTTACAACATCAAAAACAAAATTTAAGAAATATATTCGATAAATTAACCAAAAACGTCAGAAAATTGATGGAATTCAATAAGGTTATCCTGAACGAATACCGAAATTTGCCTTAGATCTACAGTTCAATTGTATGACATTTAAAATTTAGTGTTTTTGCCACATTTCAATTATTTCATTCATTCCAATATGGCGATTGCAAGCAATACAGTTTTAACAATGGTTACTATAAAACTATCTGGTCGCTTGGAAGCTTTTCATATTACCAATTAGCCGTTTAATGCATTTACTGGAAGAAAAATGGTTTTAAAATGCTTTTTCAACTGACCATAATAAGATAATATGAATGAGTCCTAAAACGGTATTTAAAAACATCATTTTATGATTTTACAAAGTCAAAATAAAAACTTTGATAGGGATAAAATTTTAGAAGTTAAGGTTTTAAGATTGTTGAAAAAAAGCTGTTTAGGTTCTTATAAACCTGACTAAAATTTGAAACCTATTGGCATCTCTTGCTGCCATAATAAAACCGAATTGATTTCTGGTGGCTTTCATAAAACTTTAATAAAACTTAGTAAAGCTGAATGGTTTTGGCAATGTTACTTGGGTGAGGTTGCTTTTTACGCAGGAATGAGTGCGCTGAAAAAAAAATCCTTAAAAACAACTGAGTAGCTCCTAGAATTCACGTACAAACCCGTAATTTACGAAAACCTCGTAAAAAGCAACAAAAGTGATTATTTAAACGCGTTAATGACAAAATCTAAGTGAACAGTATCTCCTCGCGTGAATTCTGAACACCACGTAAACAAAAACTCGCACAATAAATCGTTTTTCGCATAATTTTTCAAAAAGTCCTAAATAATTTCGCTCCTCTCTCGTCCTTTTTTTGTTAATTAAGACGCCATTATAAAATTTTCCAACGGTTTCTCCTTCCAACTCGATGGATGGTGTTGTTGTTTTCTATTATGATAATTCCATGCAAAGTGAAAATTTAATTTAAATGATTTTTTTTACTTTCCCGAAAAAATTTCGTACATTTTTTATTTTAAAAACCTGTTGGAATTCAAGACGAATCAAATGAAAAAGAAATCAAGTAATTCCATTGAGTCGTTCGTGAGTTATGCTGTCACGAACGGACAGCATTTCATTTTTATATATATAGATTAAGTAGCTTGTTATTCTTAAGCTATTTTATAGCATCCTTAACTTCACTTATCGTAGGAGTTGGCACGTCACCCTCGTTCACCATACCGATGAAGCCATTCCTCCTTCTGTCTTGGTATTCCGCCTTTGCGGCATTCAAGTGTTCATCGTAGTGCTGCTTCCACTTTTCAAACACTTCACGTTCATCCGTCAAGATACCTCCATCTTTATCCCGATGCATTTCGGCTCGCGGTACGGAGACTTTACGGGATACGTTGAGTGGAAACGATATAGCTGCTCCATTTCTTCGCACTCCAATTTCCCCCAGGTGACGCTTCTTATCCCAGAAGAGATGCGTTTGCTATCTTCGTTTCTGTCTGTATCGCTTCACATTTTGACGAGTTGCCTGCTGCAGCATCAACGCCCGCGCTGCATTCTTCTCATCTAGAACCAATCGTTCCGTCGACCTCTTTGCACAAACTCAATGGCGCCTTCCACTGCGTTTTTGATGGCTGCTTTGACGGTACTCCAGCAGTCCTCAAGAGGGGCTTCAATTAGCTCTCCCTCTTCCGGCAACGCTGCTCCAAGGCTTTGCGCGTATTTAGTTGCGACTTCGGATAACTTCAGTCGCTCTTGATTATACCGTGGCGGTAAATTAAATCATTACCAGATAGTGGTCTGCGTTAATGTTGGCGCCGATTTTCACTTCGAAAAAAAAATTGAAACCGTCAAGAATGGAACGACTTGGAGTTGCGAAGCTCAATGAAAGCAACTATAGAACTTGGAAGATGAAGGTTGCGTTCCTGCAGGTTTGTGACTACCTGTTGCGGTACGTGATCGGATTCAAACCGGCGGTGGGTGCTACGGCGAGCGCTACGACCGGTGCTACGACGGGAGCTGCGACGACCATGAGTGCTATTGTGGCGGAAATTGAAAGCCCGAGCCACGATTGGGCTACTTCTAGAGGATAACCAGCTGAACCTTATTAAGGCCTCCAAGACGGCAAAGGAAAGCTGGGACGATCTCCAAAACCACTACGAGAAAGCAACGTTGACGTCGAAGGTTTCGCTGCTGAAGCAGAGCAGAGCAAGACAGCTCGCGAGAAATCTAAGGATCGTTCAAGGCCGGATTTTTCGTTCATGGATCGTCGACTCCGGCGCGACGTCCCATATGTGCGTAGACGCAAACTGCTTTAGTACTTTGGACGAGAGCGTGAAGCAGAACGTCTACCAAGCGGATGGCAAGAATACCACCACGGAAAGAGTTGTCTCGTGCAGGCTGATCTAAAAGTCACCAGAGGGTGAACGCCACTTTGTTCTCCTCTCGGATGTAATGTATGTCCCACAGTTTGAGACCAACCTTATTTCAGTTAAAAAACTGGCTGCCAACGGTGTCAAGCTTGTGTTCGATGCGGAAGGGTGCCGCATTTTCAAAGACGACAAGGTTATTGGAGGCACAACCATGTCAGGCGGATTGTACGAGTTGCGGACAGTTGATGTTGCGCTACGGGTGAGTGAGACCAAACATAATGCTGACTGCTTACACACATGGCACCTCATTCTTGGGCATCGTGAGCCAGATGCCATTCGGGATCTGCAAACCAAAGGGCTGACGACTGGAATCCGCATCAAGGGCTGCGGGTGCTACGTGACCTGTGAGTGTTGCGTCGAAGGGAAATTGGCACGTCTGCCATTCCCGAAGCAATCCAAGAAAAAGTCGAAGCAGCCGATGGACCTTATGCATACCGACGGGTTGTTGCTACTTTCTGATGATGATCGATTACCACTCTCGCTATACTGTGGTATACTTTCTGAAACAGAAGTCGGGAATTACTGAACGGATCAAGAAGTATGTGCAGATTGTGAAGAATCATTTCGAAAGGACGCTCAAGGTGATTCGATCGGACCTAGGTGGTGAGTATCAAAACGAAGCTCTGAAACGTTTCAGCAGTTCACCAAAGCCTACACCCAGCAGCAAAATGAGGTTGCGGAGCGTAAGAATCGTTTACTGGAGGAGACGGCGCGCTGCATGATTCTGGACGCAAAACTGTCGTACAAGTACTGGGCCGAACCGTCTACCATCAAAGCCAATATCGAAGACACCATTCGAGCTCTGGACTGGAGACAAGCCTGATCTCAGCCACCTCAAAATGTTCAGTTCATGGGCCTACGAGAAGCGGTCGAAGTTCGAAGCGACATCCAAGAAAATGTTGTTCATTCCCTGTAACGTAAGGCCTACCGCTTCATCGATCCTAATACGTACAAGTTGGTCACGAGTAGAGACTGCCGCTTTCTGAAACATCGGGAGGTTCGAGAAACCGAACCTTCGCAGCGAAGTATCGTTTCATATCCATTTCCTGACGTTTTTCCAACGAATCGTGCTG
Source organism: Aedes japonicus (assembly GCA_034211315.2). NCBI lineage: Eukaryota > Metazoa > Arthropoda > Insecta > Diptera > Culicidae > Aedes > Aedes japonicus. Next base: position 15,181 of record JASCZW010001331.1, on the reverse strand, counting down.
ATGGCGATCCTGTTTTAACAGCACCCGAAGGGACGACGACGTACCGGCCCGAGGGCCCGATGCGATGATGACGATGTACCGACTGACGTCAGCAAGTGCAACAGCAGCGATGACCAAGATGGTGACAAGACAAGCAAGGCAGATTTCTTTGATGTAGAAGGAGATGTTCGCTCATCACCATGAGGCACCAAGAGTGAACATTAATGTTTTTGGCTAGAATGAAAGATGTGAAGAGAAAGTGAAAGGTCCGTCAGAGTGCGGCAGGTAGGAAAATTTAATGGATGTTTTTTGAAAATTGAGCGAAAGGGCATGTATCCAATGGTACTCGAACCATGGACGTCAATCTTTGCCTAACATCCCACTGCGGGGTAGGTTGTAGTAACGGAACAAGTCCGCCACTTCAACAGGCAAAAATTGACGCATGGAAAGACGCTCATGTACCACTGTGGCTTGTATAGTTATTCTAGCGATCTATTGTGTGCACTCTGTTTATTGATGCGCACATGGGAGAGGAACTCTCTCCTTTTTTGGGTTTGTTTTGATTCGCACCGACTGACGATCACTAACCAACAGATTTCTTTGGTTTCGATTTCCGCCACTTCCAACGGTTTCCGCCACTTCCAACAATGAAGAAGATTACCTGAATGACACCGATGCTATCGAGCAGAATTAGCCAAACGTTACTACGAGTTTGGTGGTACACCGAACGTTCGTCGATCCAGTCGCGTGACTAAGGGAATCCCGCCGCAGGAAACGGCAACATGATCGGTGTGACTGTCCAGGAGTACCGTGAGCCCCGATCGGTCGAAGAAGCTATGAGGTACCCGGATCGTGACATGTGGAAGCGTGCTATGGAGGAGGAGTACCAATGTGAATGTGACTTGGAAAATTGTTCCTTTGCCCAACGATCGCAAACACGTAGGCTGCAAATGGGTGTTCAAGAGGAAGCTGAACGGTAACGGCGAAGTCACCCGATACAAGACCAGGCTGGTCGCCCAAGGATTCAGCCAGAGATACGGAACCGTTTACGACGAAGTCTTCGTCCCCATTGCGAAACAAACTACCTCTCGCACGATGTTGTCGATTACCGCCAGGAGGAAGCTGTAAGTAAAACATGTGGACGTTAAGTCGGCGTAGTTGTATGGAGAACTAGCCGAGACGAGGAAGCCAATGGGTTTTCAGACCGGTGTGAGAGGCGACGTGTGCCTTCTGCGGAAAAGTCTATACGGACTGAAGCAAGCAGGACGAGTATGAAACCATAGGATCACCGAGATTCTACGGAGTCTGGGGTACATAACATCGGAAGCAGATCCTTGCCTATTTGTGAGGACTAATAATGGCCGGACGTAGTTCATACTATTGCACTTCGAGATAACTTGTCTAGGAGACGTTAGCAATTAGAGGTTAGAATTCGGATCCAACGAGGACAGGATGGACGATTTTCGCTGGATCAATCCTCGTATATCCGTATCATTGGTGAAAGATACAGACAAGTAGACGCAAGGCCATCTCGGATCTCAATAACCCTGGTTATCGGAAGCACAGCAAAAGGAGGAGGAACCAATTCCAACCCATGGAACATTGCTGGTTTTATCAAGGTTTTATAGCTTTCTTGAAGTCTAATTCATGCTCTTTAGAACCCTTATAAAACCAAAATTGTTACTTGGGAAGGAAAGACGACTTGTTGCGGTAAACACGAGACCCGATATTGCCATTAGCGCGTCAATCCTGGGGCGCAAGGTGAGCAATCCTAGCCAAGCTAATTGAAGGATGCTCCGTTACCTGATATCGACCGCCGACTTGACGATGGAGCATGGCGGACCAGGTAAACTTGAAGGATACGTTGATGCAGACTAGGCTGGAGACCACCAAGACCGTAAGTCAAAGTCTGGATTCTTCTTTTTATGAGGTGGACCAATTTTGTGGGCTGCTCAGAAACAGCAGTGCGTTACCCTTTCTTCAACCGAAGCGGAATATGTGGCGTTAGCCGAGGCCTGCCAAGAGCTGCTGTGGTTGCAGAAATTGATGAAGGACGTTGATGAGAAGACTACCGGACCAACCGTAGTACGAGAGGACAACCAGAGCTGCATAGCAATGCTGCGAGCCGAAGGAGGAACTTGACGGCCCAGGAACATCGACACGCGATTCAATTCCATCCGAAACTTGCTGAGCAGTGACTTCATCAAGGTTATCTACTGCCCCACCGAATCGATGATCGCTGATGCCTTGACGAAACCGTTGTCGAGGGTGAAGCTGGAAACTTTCCGGATCCAGATGAGACTTCAACCATTGCTGCTTGAGTAGGAGTGAAGGAGTACAAGCAACCCGTATGAATGAATAGAATAGATCAATATAGATCATTAGTAAACATTCCCTTGAAGCGATCGGTTCGTTCTTCACTTCCCTCCAATAAAATTACATTTTTCATACTTCAAATCAATCCTGAGAATAACCTGGTTTAATATGTCCCGATTCTAAATGCACTAGACAACGATCATTTGATAATAGTAATGTACTTGCTGATTTTTTTCAGAACGTTCATACATCTCATGACGAAACGGAGCGAGATCATCAATATTTTTGTCGTACCGTCCTGATCCAATGAAAGATATAACATTCAAGCTTGAAACTTAGCGTGTGAAAAATTCCATAACTGTCAATTTAAAATAAATCGTAAAATAACAATAGGCAACTACTGACTATCATCACGTCAGTTAATCTGTTAGTTTTGTTGCAGCAATAAGGCGCGGAGCCAAGCGAAGTGCCACCATGTGGCACCTCAACCGGAATAACACATCTTCATGCTTTTATGTTGAGTAAGCTTCTTTATAACCAAATCTAGTCATATAAAAGTATTGTCAACCGCTATAAAACTTGCGTGTTGCTTAAGATTGCACGTCAAAATATCGTGTCAATATCAAGTGTCCTGTGGTGAACGTCGGCATGATACGGCAACTTCATCACATCAGTGGGCACCTCGTGTGAGTGAACTTGGAAAATCGTTTCAGAACTTGGTCATGAAATCCATTTTTATCAGAAAAGTGTTCAGCATGTCATTAATTCAGAGGATTCGCTTCCTTATTTATTTATCTATTTAATTTGACGATAGTTAAACGGAAATCGTAAACTTTTGATGACTTTTCTAATATGGGGGAACCTAAAGGAAGCGAATAAACACAGTTACTTGTATGTTGAATTACGTCCTATGATCCTTTCGTGATTTACCGATGAGTTAAAAGTGACGCTTTTCCATACATCTGAATTTTCAATTTCATTTTAAGACTAGCAAAAGGTGCTGCCAAAAGAACATGAAGAAAGCGCATTTACATTATCAAAATCCCATCCCTAAAGTTCATTAGTCAACATCCAGCATGGAAAAGCCAAAAGAAGTAGGGAAGAGGCAAACGCGTGAAAATGCCCATCAATCACGTTTCCCTTATTCTCGTCGGAGAAGAGGATTTCTTCAGTTTCGTTATGCTTCTCCACGGAACATAACGTCTGGCTCGAGCGGAGCGACTAAATACCTCCTGGCCAAAGGCACGAAACCCCTCGGGAGCCAGACTGATGGCGAGATTCAAGTGGTGGAGTACCATTTGGCCCCGTGGATAAAAGGATTTGAAGGGGTTCACTTCGTAAGGAGAAAGCAATTTGAGGACGTGAGTAGCACCAATCAATCATCGTCGTCGTTTGTGACCTTCGATAACCTTCGGCAAGTTGGAACTGTATCGGCCTAAACTTTGATCGAAGACTGAAACTTCGTCTCCCATTAACCACCTAATTATCGTGCCCGGGCAAAAGTAAACAACATTATTCAATGCTCTGATTTAATTGACCAACAACAACAACAACAACGTGAAAATGGTACCTATTAATAGCTACCGAACCATGCAACGGTCGTTACTTTGTGTTGCTGTTTTTGATGTTTTTGTTGTTCAGCAAGAGTGGGGTCTCTATTTCCCACCTTCTCTCAGAAACAAGCACTTGATGGACGATTCGAATGGCCACTTGTCACAGTCGAGAGCCGGTATGTGTGAGGCAACAACTTTTCCGGTGATGGTCGATGAAATGAGCCGGAGGAATGCTGATGAGCTGTGAACAGCGCGCCAAAGGTAATCAATTGTCATCGAGAATCGGGTGTTCAAATACAAAACAATCTAGTAGGCCAGCAACACGGAGGTTGATTAGCGCGTTCATTTCGCGAAGGGTATTTATTAGTCAATGGCGGCACTATCTGTCTTGTTGAGACAGTTCGGCTTCTTCTTCTCTGAAATAAACCGGTAAGGTGTGGTGTAATGGTCCATTCGTTCGGGAAAACATTTCAACTGGCTAGCATTGTCGTTTGGAAACATGACATTAGACGGACGGAGAAACCTTTCGTTTCTGTCGTGACTGCAATGTGTCAGGGTCATCCGATGAGCTTATAGATTGCTCGTGTTGTCTTTAGCTCATGGAATTAGTTTAGCAAGAGGGGCTTTGGATTGCTGTATATTTGATAAGTAAAGGTCTTTGTGTCAACTTCCAACGAGTGAAAAAAAAAATAAACATTAGAAATAAAGATGTAATTTTCAGGCAGGCAATTCGATCACTAACATCCATAAAATAGGACAGACATGGTTCGATGAAGGAATGATGACATTAAGACAAACAATGATAACAAACAAACAACAAACAAATTACTCAGATGTGTTAACCGAAACTTTAATCTTCGTGATATATAATACACAATTTTTCATTTTTCACTTCAAGGAGTTCACGAGTGATCACGACATATCGATTAGACCATCTTTATCTAAGTCGAAATCATGATTTAAATATGAAAATTCATCATCAAACATAACCATTCTATTCAAAAATCGGTATAATTGTGACTGAATAATAGTCATTGAACTGTAGTATGCCATGATCTAGATATATCCAATAGATTTTGGGCCCAGGCCATTACTATAGGATACGACTCTATTAGTGAAGGAAGATTTTTTTAGTCCAATAGAAATGGTGAATCCTGAAATCCCAAAATGGATCTATATCAAACTCGAATCAAGCTGCACAGTTGGGACAGCCAGGAGGATCAGTACCCTTGCCAGTACGAGAAGTTCTTCGAAGATCAGAAAAATACAGTTCTTGGTTTTTCGCCACCAAGATGGTCCTTATCAAGGAACGGACCAGTTAAATATGCAGTGAATTAGCTAGCTGAAGGTGAGCCGGCGGTGAGTGATAAAATCTTCGAGCAGGCGTACGCGACCATATGCCTAAGCAGTGATTCAAGCATCTATTTACTAGTGAGGGATGCCAAAAGTGCGAAGGAAGCATGGAACAATCTTCCGAACACCTATGAGCACAGTGGGTCAACAAGGAAGATTGGTCTGCTAAGGAGGCTCACAGGTATTCAGATGGCGGAAGTTTATCAATGAAAGGCCTGCCGAAGCAATATGATGCAATGATCCTCGGCCTGGAGTCATCTAGAATCAAGGTAACGGCGGATTTCGTCAAAGCGAAGATATTGCAAGATGTGAAGATATCAAGCGAGATGAATCCAGGGGTGGCATCCAGGCATTATGTAGCTCGATACGAACGAATTTTTGTACGAACGCTTGTGAGAAAAAGTTCTTCGTTTCGTGATCCACAATACGGCCCCAGGTCAAGAAGCGTTTCTCAGCAAGTCCAAATTGACTCCGAAGACCAGCAGTGAGAAATCTCAAGTGCTACCGGTGCAAGAAAATGGGTCACTATGCATCTCAGTGTTCCAATCAAGTTATTGAGAAGAAAAAAGAGAAGTATACCAGGAACAATGGCCATGCTGCATTCTTTTTTTTTTTTTTTTGATCAGTTCGTTTATTTGTTAGGCTCAGGCGTGTATAGCACTTTGTGGAGCCAATATTAAATATTGTAATTAACAATGTTTTATTTTGAGGTTTTAGAAAAGTGGGGTGCCAACTACTCGTGGCTAGCTCAAGGTTAATGGGTCACATTATCGTTTGGAAGGGGCTAGGCAGGTAACTTATTTCAGGTATTAGTTGCTGCTCATGGTTGCGACATCTAACAAATCCTCGGTCCCTGTAGTCCCTTTCAAGAACCAACCCGCAAATAGGTGACCACAGCTTGCTGGGCACTTACAAGTAGCACGGAAACAAAAGGATAATATAACTGGGACACAATGGCAAGGAATTTACTAGAGTGGAAGGAAGGGGAGTGATGACATTACACTCTTAGATCAGACAAACAAAGGAATTCGTAAATCGCTTGCATATAGGGAAGATCACGCATTCCCAAAACATCTCTTACCTCGCGGAAGGATTGTCTACCTCGGGCCACTAGGTATCCAATAGTCGTGCTCTGGAGGCATCATTATCCGGGCAATGCCAAACTGCGTGAGCGATGTCATCATAAACGGTTCCGCACCTACATAAATTGCTATCGACGAGGTTAATTCTGTAATGTGCGTCTAGCGAGTAATGGTTGGACATAAGTCTTGACATCACACGAATGACACCGCGACTTACATCCAGACCTTTGAACCACGATCTCGATCAAACATTTGGAATAATGGAATGTAACCAGAACTCTGACTTACTAATGGGAAAAATTCCTCATGTAAAATTCTTTCAAAAATCGAGCCTTCTTGTTGCCTGAAATTGAGCAATGTGAGGGCACCCATACAAAGGTAATTTTAAATGATCTTTCGACCAACGCACACATCCCTTATATTTTAATGGAGGTAAGGTGAGTGCCTCACTGTTTTCGAATAGCCTGTTTCATGGAGAGATCATAATCAATGGAGGAACTGTGATAAGGGAAGCGTACACTAGGAGAAGTGCTGCAATATTCGCGGCAATTTAACGCATGTCAGACGTTATCAACGGCAAAGGAAGACTGGATTCTGGAGCAACTGCTCATTTGTGCAAATCTTCTAGCGGATGTGCAGAATGTACCGTCAAGCATCAACGTGGCCAACAGTGCAGTGATACCGGTGGTTGCCAAAGGATTGCTGAACATATCGGTTAATATAGAAGTAGAAATCTGTGAAATGTCGATTAACGACGTTTTTTGCGTACCGAATCTGCCGGTAAATTTATTGTCGGTGAGTAGAATGTGCCAGAAGAGCTACAGTATTACGTTTCAGAAAAAGACCACTTCAACAGGCAAAAAATGTCCGGTTGGAAGACGCTCATGTACCACTGTGGCTTGTATAGTTATTCTAGCGATCTATTGTGTGCACTCTGTTTACTGATGCGCACATGGGAGAGGAACTCTCTCCTTTTTTTGGGTTTGTTTTGATTCGCACCGACTGACGATCACTAAAGTTTTTCTCGTCGTCTCCAACGTAGAGACCTCGGAGAGAAACACCGTGAAGCGATGCGATACTGGTCCCCACCAGTATAATTAATGGTTACCACCATTTATGGTTTCACATACATTGATTGTTATGTTATATATTCTCCTTAGATTCAATAAAGACTACGTTTGAGATTTGGAATGGGTAAAAGCCAAATGTGAAGAGGCTTCGTGTGTTCGGTGCGGATGTGTACGTTCACATTCCGAAAGAGTGTCTCAAAAAACCTGACGCAAAATCGTGGCGCGGAACGTTCGTCCTGTATACTGTAAATGGCAATCGAATTTGCGACCCTGTGCGGAAGGGAATCTTTACGGCTCGTAACGTGATATTCGTGGATGAAAGAAATAATGGCGTTCAGCAAGTCAAGGAAAGTGTACAGAGCGACCAAACAGAGGAGGATTCTGACGAGCTTTTTGATTCCGAGAAGACTGAAGAAGAACATTACGATAGTGCAGCTGAGCAGTCAGCAAGCGACACGGAAGATGGTTTAGGATTGGCTGGTGGTCAACGTCCTCAAAGGCAATGTAATGCTCCGGGTTGGCATGGTGATTATGAGCTACACTACACTGGATTCACTTTGAATGGCACTAGTTTCGTCGATAATCTACCTGCTTCTTTGGCTGACAGAAGACGCGAGAGGATTGGCCGCTGTGGAGGCAAGCCGTTCGTGACGAAATGGATTCGCTGATCAAGAATAACACCTGGACATTGATGAAGCTGCCAAAAGGGAGAAAGCCGATTTTCTGTAAGTGGGTGTTTAAGGTTAAGAGATCTGACGATGGCCAAAACGGCCGTTACAAGGCACATCTAGTGACGCGTGGGTTTTCCCAAAGGCACGGATTCGACTATTCAGGAACATATTCTCCGGTAGCCAAGCTAGATACGATCCGAGAAGTTTTGGCGATGGCAAACCAGGAATGATGGCACGCTCACCAAATGGATGTGTTGATCGCGTTTTTAAACGGAAAAATCACCGAGGAAATCTATATGACGCCACCTGAGGGATACAAGCAAAGTGACGGCCTAGTAAGTCGCCTCAATCGTGCCCTGTATGGCTTAAAGCAGTCATCAAGAGCTTGGAATCTGCGGCTCGATCGGTTCATGCTGGAATTGGGATTCAGGAGAAGTGTCAACGATCTGTGCTTGTATGTGAAGGAAACAGGTAGCTTACTAATAGATCTCATTCTGTACGTCGAAGGTGGAGGGAGCATCGAGGAACGGATCCTAAGTATCAGCCACCGTGGATTTATGGAAAGTCTTCTTTGCCGGGTCAATATGCAGGATTGCAAACCCATCTCGACGCCGATGGAGTGTGGTCTTCGCCTGGAACGAGGAAAGCAAGATGAACAAACGGACAAGCCCTATCGTCAATTGGTCGGATGTTTGATGTACGCAGCATTTACATCGCGACCTGATCTGACCAGTTCCAGAGCTGCCCAACCGCACTGGATACACCTGATAAGAGTTTTGCGCTATGTCCGTAGAACACTTGATCTCGGACTAGTTTATAGAGAAAATGAAGGTGCATCGGTGCTGGAAGCTTACGCAGACGCAGATTGGACAGGAAGTAATTGTCCGCATACGTCTTCCGTATTTATAGCAGTACTGTTTGTTGTCTAACTCGGAAACAGCCGATGATTTCTCTGTCTTCCACCGAGGCGGAGCTAGTTTCGTTGAGTTCAGCGGTGTGCCATGGGACGTGGCTAGTACGGTTGCTGGGAGATCTGGAAATCGAAATGAGCAATCCAGTTACGTATCTCGAGGATAACCAATCTACGGTCCGTGTAGCAGAGTTGTCGTGAAACACGTGTTCGTGTGGAACGACATCCAGGAAGGACGCGTCAACGACCGAACAGTTGGCGGATGTGATGACCAAGGGTCTGTCAGCTGGGATTTTCCAGAAACATCGAGCAAATCTACACAGAAAAAAATAATTAATTTTAACAAGTGTGTAAAATATCCCCTCGTTTAAATCCAAGCTAAAGGAGGCGTAAACAACGAAATTGTTTGCAACTTTTTAAGTGCCATACAACAATATTTGCAATCTTTCATAGAACAGGCTGGATTCAGGCGTTATCTGGCTTAAATTTACATGAAATATTCCATTATTTTCTGGCATATCTAGCATTTATGTGCATAAGATAACGCAGAAAATTCAATGTTTCTTTTTATCTGTGTAGGGTGGATGGGTTCTGTAAATTGAGCGGAGGTGTTAGGATTATCAATTTTCTATCCTTCATACCACGAACCCCATCAAGCAACCCGTTGACAGTGAGCTGTCAAGCGACACCGGAAGTTATTCTTTTTTCATTCTTGAACTGTACCTAACAGAAAAAACACGTTTATAATTAAACTCGTTTGATTAACTAAGTTGTATCGTTTTCTCTTTATTCGATTCCGTTACCACTGCCCGAATTTCCATTAAAATTATGATCACCGTACTGGTTGTTTGCAGAAAAGTGTGCTTCCGTTAAAGAAGCAGCACTAGTTTCCTCTTTGGTGTGGGCCTGCTTTAGCGTCTGCCCATTACGCCAAAACCACAGTACAATGGATGCATGAAAATGGAGTAGACTTCGATGAGAAATACACCAATCCTCCCAGTTGTCCACAGCTTCATCCAATTGAACGGTACTGGACTATCGTCAAGCGTCACTTCAATAAGGCTGGTATGGAGTGAAAACTACTGTCCAAAACCGCATGAGTGGAGTCAAATGTAAAGTTAGAAAATTGTAGAAATAAAGTTGCTTTCATTCATGTTTTTGTTTAAAATTTTTAATTTTCTTAATTTGTTGTTGTTTTTTATTTCATGGTATGAGAAAAAATGTGTTTCCCTTTTTTTCGATACAGTCCTTATAATTGAATGATTGTATCAACGATGTATTTAACGAAAAAAACTGAAAATTCAACATGAGAATCCGTTAGATCCCTAATGGCTGCCCCACAATTGATACGTTGCGAATGCGTATGCGTGAATTGGACAGTTTTTCCATAGGTTTTCTGTCAAATTTACGTCAACGCATCCGTAACGTATCAATTGTGGGTGGCCCTTAGCGATTTCCTTAAATCACACAGCAGAAACAGCAGACGTCTGAGCAGAATTCAGCAACTGTAATGCATTCATTCTAATGAATGGAGGGTTAAATTCCTAGTCCCGTAGATATGCGTATACATTTATCAAAGCGAGAAAGTTTAAAGGATCCTCAACCCACTTCAAAATGTTCAGCGAAAAAAAAAGAGAACACATACAATTGCGTGTGAAAACTGCTTTGGAATAAAATATTTAAGTACATTAATAATTCATTTTACGATGCGATGGGTACACGGACCAACGAAGCAGCATAAATCATAAACCTCTCGTTCTCGCCGTGTAGGTATTCGCCTGCTCCTGCTCTTCGTAATTGAGTTTTGCAGCAGTTTGGACTCGAGAAGTGCTACTTGCTGCCACTGGCTGCTTTGATCAGAACAGTTTTGTTCTGTGATTTGGTCCAATTTTGCACGTGTATTTTGATGTGGGAGGAAGGGGAAGAAAGTGGATGGACGTTGTTTCGTGAATGGAAAGTTTGTTCTCAGACTTTGCACTAGAAGCCAACGAACGGCGTACGTGTTTGAAATGAATGTTTCATGAGTGTTTTGATGAGAACTTATCATCGATATTTTATTTTACGGAACTCTCGTGCTGGGAGGAATTTTTCAACTGTTATTTCAGCAAGGTGGATTTTGATAAAAAAAATTGCCTCGAATAAATAAAAGCGATAGTACTTCGATAAACATTTCGTTACAATAAAGGGGAAGAGATACGATTTTTTTGGATGAGTTCCTCGAGGATATCATTTCCTCATTTCGTTTTCCGATATTGTTTCCACGCGCCAAGCTGAAATGGAAAATAGGGTTAACGTTAGCTTCGGTAAGGGCGACTATTCTCGGCAACCGATTTTTAAACCTCTAATTCTATATATTCTACTATCAAAGAACTTAACTCAATAAATCCATATGATAACTTGGTTTGAACTTCATTACCCATTATAAAACATTTCTTTTACAAGCAGTTAAATGAACCGATAGCCGAATACCAAATGGGTACTATAATAGGTCCACTCATTTGAGGAGCTTGGCCTTTAATATAAACACATTCAAACAGTTATGGATAATTCTGTCGATTGTAATACATTGAGGGTCATGGAGTAAATGAATGTAAACAAACGAAAATAGCTAGATGTGTACACGCTGCTGCAAAAGTACCTCATAAAAGGGCGACTCTGCCTAGCTCGCCTAGAATAGGTAAATCCCCTAAGTATAAATCGAAAATAAGGCTCACATGAATCGAATGTTTATCTGTTTGCTATGATGCATGCAAGCTTGGATGTGTACAATATATGTAATAAGTTGCTGTAGGCCGGAAGCTGTTTACCCAGGAAGTGGTATTTCATTCTTTCGATGTCAAATGACAACAGTTTGCGATCACGAACTCCGCCCAAACAGCAATAACTAAATTTGTTTCATTCCTATCAATCGCAGCAACCACTGACTGCGGTTATGTTAAATAATTTGGTTCCATTTGTTAACGTCAAGCTGAATACAAGGAAACTATATTACCCCTCAAGAATCTAAGTTTCATTTCTTGAGCATTTGGAAGACATTTCATTGGCGACGAGGATGGGATCAAACTATTAAACATAACCGCAGCAGTGGTTGCTGCGATTGCTCGGAACGAAAACTTTGTCGTGGAACAGAATACAGCCATTGACATGGGTAAGGGACTCTCGCCTGTTGAAGTAGGGGCGGACGTCTGGATTCGCGATTGATCGTATATCGGTTGGCCAGCTCTCACGGATGTACTGCTGCACCGTTTGTAGTGCCTTTTCAGTCTTCGTTGAAGCTTGGATTGCTGCGAAAGAAACCGGAACTTGGTCGATAGTGTTACGCACAATGGTCACCATGTCTTCTTCTAGGGAAATCGCTGCCACGTCGTACGCGTCCTCTGGCTGCTTGATACGGTCGATCAGTCTGGTAAGCACATCGGCGAAACCAAAGTCGAAACCGTACTTGAGTAACGTCAACGCTCACCGCAGAAGTCGATTTGCGGTATGCAATGGAATACCCTGCTTCGAACCAAAAATATTGACAGCAGCGGCGTGTGGTCCGTGAGTGAATCGCCGACCCAGCAGGCACTTGTGGAACTTTGTTACGCCCTAACTTAGCGCAAATGCTTCCTTTTCAGGCTGTCCGTAAGCTTACTCCCCCGGGGTGAGGAATCTCGATGCGTGCTGGGTTGCCATCCAGTGTCCATTGGGAAATTCGTGGAAGATAACTGCACTAATGCCGGTTTTGGATGCGCCCGTTGGAACGATGATTGGTAATTTGGGGTCATAATGCGTCAGCAACGGATCGGACTGCAGGACTTGCTTGAACTGCTCAAAAGACCGCTGGCAATCGGTATTCCACTGCCACTTCGTATCCTTCCTGAGTAATTCGTTAAGAGGATGGTGAAGTTGTTGCGAACGAATCAGCTGAAGAATGTAACGGCCCCAGAAAGGATCGGAGCTCGAAAATGTTCGTTGGTGCCGGAACAGAAGCGATGGCTTGGAGCTTTTCTGGATCGGGCCGTTTGCCCTTGCTGTCGATGATGTGCCCCAAGTACTTGATTTCGGTTTGGAAAAAGTGGCATTTCTCCAGCTTGACATGGAATCCTCATTCCTCAAAACGTTGAAGTAGCTTGACGCCTTGTGTGTCTCCCAGGTTGGTCCGAAGATGATAGCATCTTCGAGGAACGAACATACCCCAGAAATGTCAGCAATCATTGTGTCCACTAGTATTTGAAATGCCCCAGGCGCTGATTTTACCCTTGGAGCGAGGCGATTGAATTGGAAGAGACCCCGGTGTGTATTTATGGTGAGACGCTTCTTCAATTCATCGTCTACTTCCAGCTGAAGATACGCATCGGAGAAGTCGATGATGCTGAAGACGGCACTTTCGTTGAGCCGGGAGAAAATCTCCACCGGGGTTGGAAGAGGAATATGATTGGCCTCCAGTGCTTCGTTGAGTCCAGTGGAATAGTCCGCACAAATACGAACTTTACCATTCGGCTTGCGTATTGCGATGATCGGAGCGGCGCACTCTGTGAAATCGATCGACGGATGATTCCCAGCTGCTGGAGACGTGTCAATTCGTCAACCAGCGGAATGGTGTTGAATGGAATCTTAGTCTTTATGCAGTGTCCAGCGAATTGTTGAAAACTGCCGGATGGTTGGCTTAAGCTGCGATGTGATTTCCGACATGGCCCAGGTACTGCTGCGACTTGACTGCAGAGCGTATCGAATGGAACCGACCATTGGTTGAACATGTCGATCCAATCAATTCCGAGCCTCTTTAGTTCCGGTGATGACGTCACGAAACACTGGCAATGGAATTCGCCGAGTGTCATCGGCCCAACGGATGCGTTGGGTGCTTCAATCGATGATGGGGTCAGTTTCGGGCGTCCCAGTTGTTGTCACGTTGTTTTGGAAACTACCGTGATATCGCTTCGGGAGTCCAGTTGTAGTGAAATAGCGAATTCGTTGATGGTGGGCGTCACACACTTGCGTTTTATGGAGATATTGGCCATGTAGTTCACGAAAATCCCTTTGTTTTCAAGTCTTTTTCTTGAACTGCTTCTTCTCTCAGGGTTGAGTGGAAGAGACGCTTGAAGACCAAATTTGAAGCTTGTGAAAAAAAAAGGAATCCAGCATAACTAATGCAGCCAGGGTCACAAACACATTAAGGAAATCGATAGTATTTAACTTTAAATTTACCAATAAACTCTTACCAGCTTATGAAAACAAGAATCATCATGATGCCATATTGGTTTTGTCGATTATCGTTGAATTTAGACATATTTGGTACACGGGCCGAATTAAGAAGCTACGCAGACATTACATCCAGTTACCCTACTTGATGAAAATGCATATGATCTTTTTCCTACGTTTTGCAAAGTTTAACTTATGATTATCCTGAGGTAGTTTGGTTTAGTGAATATAATAACTTTTATCTTGTGCCATTTCCTAACTATCCGATTTTGTATTTGGTTGGTCTTTAGGAATGTTTTCACTTGTATTTGCGTGTCAAATGATTACGTTAATTTCAATTTTCATTTGAACAAACCAAAATATGAATGCAATAATTCTTCATGCCTTCAATGTCTGAGATTTAAAGATTTATAAAATTCCACAAAATACATGACAACAGACGTCTGGTAGGGTAACCGCTCCAATTATTGCCGTACGTTAGAAAGCCTCCATACATAACTACTGGTACTCAAACGCTGCTAACGTCCAACAACTATTGCAGCATTTACTCTATCTCTGATCGGTCGCAAGGGATTGAAACAAATGTATATTTAATGGAAATCCGCGGTCGCTTGGTGATAAGGAGATTGGGCGGTGGTGTAAGTTTCAAACGCTGTCAGTCATTTGGTGGGTTCTGACTTCTATGTTTCATTCCATTTCATATGTTTCATTGTGGGAACTTTCCTCCTGCGAAGCGACAGCATACGAGCTATAGGTTCTATTTTCTCTATCTGTTGACATTCTCATGGTGAACAACATAAGTGACAATAGGTGACAACCTGCTCGTTAAAGTTTAATTATTCAATTAGCAATGTAGCCCTCGGTTAATTTTAATGGTGCGTGCAATTTGTTTATTTGTTGTTTTTTTTTGTTTGTAATGCCTTGTTCAGACTACAGATTTATAACATATTATAACGGTTGTCAAATAATTCCAACAAGGAATTCGTCATCAAGATAGGCCTGAACAAGGCATAACGGTCTACCAGCAGATATCTCCTCGCCAGTGATGGTAAATATGTTTTCCTAT
>JASCZW010001330.1:0-49509 GCA_034211315.2 Aedes japonicus | reverse complement strand
AAAATAAGAAGTGGGCACTTTATTTTGACATGCATAATTTTACTATAGTTTGATCTTTCTTGAAGAAAAAAATGAATTTGCAGGACAAGTGTTTTTTTATAGACCAGACAAGAAAAGAACATAATAAAAATGCCATCAAAACAAGAAAACATACACGGTGTTCAATAAGTTTGGATACACTTTCAAAATTTGTTAAAAAAATGAAAACATGTTTTTTATTTTTTGGATTTATGTTATTGAAAGCTATGTTTACAAGGAACGTTTACAACATTTCTCTTGGAATGACCCCCTTTGTACTCCTTAACGTAGGCTTCAAACGTTTCTCGAACGCGTCGCAGGCAGCACGCACGGACTGCATGGGCATTTCGTCCCAGATTTTGAGAATTACCGTCTTGAAATGATCCAAAGTGCTGACCTTGTATTCGTTCAGCTTCGCCATCATATAGGACCAAACAAAAAGTCGAGAGGATTCAAGTCCGGGGAGCTGGGAGGCCACAAAGTTTTGTCCGGAAAGTCGGTTAAATTGTCCCGACACCGAGCGAACCACATTTGCCGTATGGGCTGGTGCACCGTCCTGCTGGAACACGTAGTGCTCATCGCCGTAGAGGCTTCGGAGACTGGGGGCAACAACCTTTTCCAAAACCTCAGTTTTGTAGTACGCCGGCGTTAATTTTGACGTTTTTTCAATAAACACCAAGGGTAGCTTACCACGTTTGCATACTGCCCCCAAGCCATCACCGACGCGGCACTTTGGAACCGAGGATGTTTATATTGGATTCAGGAATGCTGTCCCTCGATGGCGCCCACACCCGGTCATTTTGCACATTGTGCGGCTGCTGCAGCACGAACAGTTTCTCGTCCGAAAAAACAAACTCCCTGACCAGCGTGCCGAGAGAGATCCTCTTAGCTCGATCCAACCGCTTTTGCTGGTAGCCTCCGAAACGCCATGGACGCCTTACGTTTTTTGTAAGGCCTGAAACCAGGTCCTTGGTGAGTATGGTGTGAGCGGTTCCAATGGAAACGCTGAGATCTGCAGCCATTTTCCGGATTAGAGCGGTTCTTTTTGCGCCGAATTCGCTCCCTCACGATCTTGATGACCCGTGGCGTCCTCGCTGAACGCGGCCGACCGGATCTCGCCACGGTCATTGGTCGAGGACGTCTCCCCGGTATCGCCTGATGGTCGTGTAGACAAAGTTCCGCCAGACCCCATGCGATTTCAGCAGCCGGAATATATCGCCGGGTCGCTCACCGTTCAAAAAACGCTTAATTACGAAGTCCCGATACTCTTTCATCGCGCGTAACAAACGAACAACAACTAACAGAATGTCAACACCGCGCACATTCGGTAGCGTATGAATGAAGCTAAAGCTGACATCAATACCAATGCAGAATATGTACATGGCGCATACCTACGCAATGATGAAAACTTGTATTCGAACTTATTGAACACCGTGTAGAATCTTTCACTTATTTTTTAGTTTGCTGCAAAAAATGGGAAAACTGGGGGAAAATGGGCACTTTTTTCTGGCGGTGACTGCATAGGCTGTTTCAGAAATTTTAAACACAACTTATATATATTTTTTAATGTATTGTTAAAGATTTAAATTATTTCATTTGTCATATGATATCGCCACTGGTGTTTTACTGTCCATCAATAAAATCTTTAATTATAACAGAGACATCTCATTTTTCCTCGAATAAGACCGATATGCTTCTGCACAGTTGCACTTCCCACCATTTTTACCACTCTACTTCAATCCTTTTTAAATTTTTCGATGTCATCCACTGACTTTACGAATTAGCTTTTCTTCGGGCAAAGCCCAGAAAGTCTCGATTGACCATGCCTCCGGGCAATTTAATCCCGCAAAATATGACTAGACCATCATGCTGCTTGATCATCGACCACAAACGCTGCTGGAGGCATTCCTAGATGTACTTCTGAGAGTTCATTGCCTCCGATGTTACGCACGGGCTCGATATATTGCCACATTTGCATATTGCCTGCCTGCCACACCATCACCTTCTTGCTAAATTTTTCGGTGAAAATGGTCTTCTCCGTTTCGAGTATATTCCTGTCCTTGCGTACAGTAATGTATCGTGTCCAAGTAACACCATGACAAGTTTAAAATACATCTTTTGAGCAAAGCATAAGCTTTTTTCTAACGTCAATAACTTAATTTCTTACACACATTTTCCCGAAAAAGCGCGATATATGTGACGTTTTTGAACTTCTTTCAGGTCACACCAGATGTTTAGTAGAACATCCATAGGACAAGTATTATGACCTATGGATGCTTCCTGCAGTATGCTTAAAACATAATGATAAAGGGTGTCCACGATGAAATTGCCACACTATGAAATTGCTCTAACTTTTTAACCGTTGGGTAGAATTTAATGAAAATTTGAGTGGATTTAGTTCATAGTGCATTATTTACATCCCGCAAGTTTTAAAGTCCTGTGATCAAAACTCGCGGAAATGGAGTCGAAAGAACAGCTCGTGCGTGAGAAGCATCTTGCGCATTCATCACGAGAACAAGGATCTCTCGCATCGTTTCATCGCTAAAACGTTGGGAATCGCAAATTCCATGGTGTCACGAGTGATTAAAAGGTTCGAAGAACGGTTGACCACCGATCGGAAGCCCAGAAGTGAAGGAAAAAGTATTCCGTACAACACCAAAAATCACAACCGCGTAGTTGGGGCCTTCAACCGAAATCCGAACGCCTCCGTTCGGGATGTGGCTAAGAAGCTGCACCTAAGCCGAAGTTTTGTTCAGAAGGCCAAAACTAAGGCTGGGCTTCGAACGTTCAAGGTACAAAAGGCCCCTAATCGCGACGAGAAGCAGAACAAGTCCGCCAAAACCCGTGCCAGGAAGTTGTACCTCAACATGCTGACGAAAGTTGAATGCTGCATCATGGACGACGAAACATATGTGAAGGCCGACTTCAAACAGATCCCCGGCAACCTGTTTTTCACGGCCAAGGATAAGTTCAGCGTTCCGGAGCATGTCCGCACTCAGAAGATGTCCTAATTTGCGAAGAAATTCCTGGTTTGGCAAACCATCTGCACGTGCGGGAAGCGGAGTGCACCTTTCGTGACCCAGGACACGATGAACGGACAGGTGTACATAAAGAGTGCCTCCAGAAGCGGCTGCTTCCTCTCCTGAAGGCCCAAAACGTCCTAACAATCTTCTGGCCGGATTTGGCCTCACGCCACTACTCCAAGGACGTGCTGAAGTGGTATGCGGACAATAAGGTCAATTTCGTGCCGAAAATGTTCAACCCTCCCAACACTCCGGAGCTCCGCCCCATCGAGAAGTACTGGGCGATTATGAAGCAGCACCTTCTTAAACGACCTAAGGTAGTGAAGACAGTCGAGGAACTGAAGAAAGTATGGGTTTACATGCAAAAAACGGTTGATTCACAGGTTGTGCAGAATCTTATGGCCGGGGTTAAGGC
This sequence comes from Aedes japonicus, assembly GCA_034211315.2. NCBI lineage: Eukaryota > Metazoa > Arthropoda > Insecta > Diptera > Culicidae > Aedes > Aedes japonicus. The sequence goes on along the minus strand of JASCZW010001330.1, from coordinate 46,053 downwards.
CAAGGTGCGGGCATTTGCGTATGAAGTGTAAATAAAATACGAATAAAATGGTAAAATGAAGTTTAATAGTTATTTCTCAATCCCTGAAAATTTGATGGCAATCGGATGAAAACTCGAATTTTGCGAATCAATTTTGTTTGTGGCATTTTCATCGTGGACACCGTTTATGTTCTGTCCAAGTAGTTCAAATGTGTATAATGAAGCTATTTTACCATGAAAAAAACATGCAATGGACTTGCGTATGACAAACAAATGTTCAAAAAGATTATAATTTTGGATTCCATATGAAGCACGGAACTAAAATTTAAAAAAGTTGAAACGATATCGTAGCTAACGTTTGCATTAAAAGAAATGAACTTTTTTCGGTTGCTTATAAAAAAAATAAGACAGATAATTGCTTTTGATAAATTTCTCGTTGAAGGTAACTATTTAAGCTTACTTGCCAAAAAATTCTACGCCCTAGTAAGCGGCCTTCTGGCAGTTAACCGGCACATTCGCTATGGCGGACGAAAACATGCGTGTGTCTTTCTTCGTTAAATTTATCAATTCCTCCTCAGTTTTCGTGACAAAATTGTTGGAGTAGATCTTACGCTTCAGGTTGGCCCCAGAAATTATCGATGAGACGCAGCTGGAGGACGTTGGACGGGTTCACAGACTTGGATCGCTTCGAGTAGTGAGCCGACGCCAGATCCGACCAGAACACCGCGTCTTCGCCCTCAGGGTATTTCTTGATGAACGACGCAACTTCCGGGCAGGCATTTTGTACCATAAATTTCCCCGTTCTCGGCCAGTCCGGAGCGAAAGAAGAGTGGCTTTGGCATTCCCTTCTCGCTGTCAGCCACAGCAGCACCTTCTTGGGGAACTTGGTGTGTGAAACGAACTTCACCTCGGAGCTCACTTCCTTCGTGGGGGAAGTAAAATACGAAGTGCACTGCCAGTCGTTGCCATTCGGGTGAGATAGGTCTCGTCGTCCATCACCAGTACCACGTCGCGATCGAGTTGACCATCTTCTTCAGCCGCTACCGCTGCATCATTGCCTGCAGCTGCGAAACCAGTGGACGTGACTTCCGCTTCTTGACATGTATGTTCATATTAACCAGGTACTTTTTGACAGTTTGACCGGTTGAACCGACCTCCCGGCCAAGCGCACGTAGCAATGTAGCCACTTTCCCCTCGGTATTTCTCTTCAGCATCCCTTGCTGCTTCTTGTCGCTCAGGGTCGTCGGCCGTCCGGAACCGGACTTTCTTTCAATGCTCTGATTGTTGCCTTATAGTGCCAAGATGTTGTAGATGTCGGAACGGGCGTATCCGGCGTCCACAAAGTGCCGCACGATGTTCATTTTCGACGCGGCGGGATGCCGTTATTTGAACGCGCATACTTCTGAACGGAGTTGCTTCACTGTTTCTGCCATCACGGTTAGAGTTCGACTGACTGATTGAAAGTTTCCGCTATTTAAACCCGGAAGCACACTTCAAAGGCACGCCCCTTTATCAGTCAAAATCAGATTCATTGCAGAGAAAACAATCTATGACTCCGATACTGACCATGCATCAGAACCCTAGTCATAACCAATTCAAACTATAGAACATCAAATAGACAATGATAATTCACATAAATGAAGACTAACCATTTTATACTTATTCTAAGCTCAGCCTCGCACAATTGCAAAACGAGTCTTGTCACTTTTCATAAGAGATGAAATTTAATAAGGACTAAAATATGTTCCCTAGTTTGAATTATTTCGCACTAGGGTTCGGTGGTAGATCTGATAGCCCGTAACGCACCACGAAAAGTTGGTCTACCAGCGTTACGGGTTAACTCATGGGTTACTATGATTGATGCTGCATGGGAAGTTTTGTCAGTGCGGGTGAAGGTTAACCCAAGAAAAATCGAAAAAAAAACCTTTTTTTTAATGCAAACGTTATTTCCCATTTGACAGTATTTCATTTGGTATTTGACAGTATTTCTCACCGTTTCCGGAACAAAAACTACCATCTTGGATTCCAAAATGGCATAAGACATCGCAATCAGATTCTAAATTGTCAGTTTCCGATTCAAAAATATGCATTTTTCAGGGTTTCTTTTACAGTAATTCCAAGTTTTTCTGGAACCGCAAGCCACCATATTGGATTCTGAAATAGCGTCAGACATCAACTAGAAGGTTTCAGATTGGCAGCTTTAAAACATTGTCGGAGACGGCATCTGTATATCTGTTTATTTTAAAGGTGCCTCTGATTTTTAGCTCAAGTTAAAAATGGCAATTTGGAAAAGAACTTAAAATACTATTTTCTCCATACTGAAAAAGATTTTGAAAAAATTTAAACTTTTCAGGGATGGTTTTGTGAACATCCCAAAACGTAACTTGCTATTCAAATTTGTAAATTCTTGTTTTATTAATCATCACAGCCTTGTAAACTTAAAATTTCGGACACCCATTCAACAAAACCAAATGTTACTTTTATAATAATCGAGTAATTTCTACATGAGAAACAGTTGATTAAGATGTTAATCCAACTTTCAGTAATATTCTCGAACTTTCTGTGGTAAATCCGCCATCAGGTTCAGTGCGATAACCAGAGATAAGCCTGCAGTGACGATTCTCCATCTTCTTGAAATCATCGGTGCCATTTGCTTTCTTCTGCAAGTTTCAAATAGTTTCCGCTTAATCTCTGAGCCCAGTACTTCAATTGGGCGAAGTTCTAGATGTGCTTGAGGATTGGTTGTTTTTGACTGCTTATACCATTCCAGAACGGATTTCGCATAGTGACAAGAGGCCAAATTAGGTTAAACAGGTGTGAGAGTTGTGGTTTAATAAACGGTAGCGACCGCGTTTGCAGACATTTTTTTACACGTACACATCCCCATTGATACGGTGGTGACGGAACTGTTAGATTTTCGACCACAACTACCTGCCAAATCAAATACTTCTTCGGGAATTCGAAGTACTTTCTTTGCTGGAAATTCCCAGCAACGACGTTCCATTGCATTGCGGTGTAAAAAACCAGACCAGGAAGCTGTTTAGCATTCGAGTACGTATCCTAAGTAACAATTTTAGTTTTATTCCAGTTTTGCCAGCACTCCTCCCGGCTTTGTTGATAAAACTACATTCAAACCGTTTTGTCCACTAACACCTCCTTTATGCATCTTTTGAGCCGAAATGTGTACAAAGTGACCCACTCTATAGACGATTGTGAAAAATCCATAAACCTTACAAGACCATAAAGATTTTGAAAGTGTTCTAGTGAAAGATGCAAGACCACTTGAGAACCTAATAAAACTTATTGGCTACCATGCAAAACCAACACAGGGCCGAATGGCCACAGCTGTCAAACTTCTCAGATATCGGTTGGTTTTTGCTGTTCTGCTTTGTTCGATTCTCTGCTCTGTTTCATTTTAACAGAAAACATTATCTAAGAAAAAAGTTCTTAGTAATACGGTAAATTTTGTTCGATAGCACAATATCGAAAACAAATTGAGTTTTTATAGCGTGTCATGCTCCAAATCATATGCGCATTTTATTTTTTGGAGAGTATTGCCAGCACGTTAAGAGCCTAACATAAATGCTCCTCCTCGGAGATGATGAGTTTGTACCCAACAAAAACAAAATTGAAACAAATATATTTGATAATCATGAATTTTATGAGAATTTCTGGAATTCAATCAGGTTTTCTAAACGAATTCCAAAATTGGACTTTGATTCACAGCTCATTTGCATTACATTTTAAATTTGGTGTATTTATTATTCCATATTTCAATATGGTGATTGGAAGAAATCAAAGTTTAGCCAAGCAGCCAATGTATCTTCACAATGGCTTTTATAAAACTATTTGGTCATTTGGTGACTTCCCTCAATGCCAATTTGTCGTTCAATGCATTTGCTGGAAGCAAAATGGTTTCAAAATGGTTTTTCAACTGATCATAATAAGACAACTTGAATGAGTCCTACAACGGCAAAATTAAATCATGGATAGGAGTAAAGGAACTTCAGAAGACAAGGTTTTAAGATCGTTGTAAAGAAGGTTCTCATAAATCTGACTAAAATTTGAAACCTATTAGTAATTCTTTCTGTCATAATTAAACCAAATGATCTCTAACGGGTGCCCACTAACAATGAGAACGAAAAGAATGGCCAGGAAAAAATACCAGTGAAGTTTCTGTTCAAACTGATTTATTTTATTAAAAGGGTCAATCAAATCTCTTCAAACTAAGTTTAGCGAATATTGTCATGGTCCGGCTCCGCCAGTGGCGCAGCTTAGTCGCGCGTTGAACATGACCGTTGGACGGCAGCTACATCGATTTTTCGGAGGCAGCTTTGATCCTGTTGGTAAGTTGTTTAAAAGTTCTTGGCCTTCCAATTATCCTTGCTACTATGGAGCTTCAAAAGACTGAAGAAATTCCGATAGGACGGCACCGGCAAATTTGTCGATTCCGGTCTTTGGGACATATGCGTAGTATATTTTGGCTCTCCAAAAACGTTAGCGTTTTTTGCGTAGTGCGATGATGCTCTGTTTGGCCAAACACGTATTTGCCATCCGAGTGATGTTGTTTAAGAAATGGGATGAGTATTTTCTGTAAACACTCTCTTTGGTACACCTGGTTGATGGCCAAACTGCTTGGTTTGAACCACGGCTTCGAAATACCCTTATCGGATATTACGATGTATAACATAACCTTCGATTCAAATTTGTGCTTGAACTTATACATTACTTTGGAGGAGTAGTAGATTTATCCTTAGTGTGAATGGTCGTTTTCGGTATCTGAGACTTCGAAAGAGGAGCAGTTTCGTCGTCCAGAATGAAAGATTTTCCGCCGTAATCTGAGTCATCCAGCGGCATTGGGATTTTGCCGTTTGAATCTGCTCATCTGTGTACTCTGGGGATCTGGTTTTCTTTCTACACATCTATTCCTTCTTTCTTTAGCGTCTTGCAGATGAGTGACTTCGAACAATGGAACTTTCGGGCTGCTTCCTGCTGACTTACCGAATCCTTGTTGTTGAACATGCTGGCGCAGCGAGCGGATGGCGTTTTCTCATTCATTATTTTCGCTGGACGGCTGCAACCTTTCTTCCGCTACTCTCATGCATGCTAGATACGGTATACGGTGGATACCGAACTTTTTCACGACAAAAATGGTCCACCGTGTATTTTTTCCACGATCTTCGTTCGCTTGAAAGAATTGTACAATCGCGCGCGCGCAGTTCTTCCTGTTTCGACGGTACGCTGAACACGATCAGAACATGTTAGAGTGAACAAGAGTGTATGAAAATTTTCTGAGAGTGCAACGATTCATTCATCTAAAGTGCGACATTTCTATGCGGCCGTTTTTGTTCTGATGAAAAAGCATTGAAATCATTCTCATTTTTTAGTGGACACCCGTTAGTCGCTTTCATGAAACTTAAAAAAAAAATCAATGAGGTTGTGTACAAGACACGACCGGTTGACGTAGACTACGTTAAACCGAATGATGCATTATAATGTCAGGGAAATTCTGTGTGGCTATTATTAGCGTGAAAAGGGTTTCAATTATTCGTGCCGGTCGCTTACCCTTACCGATAGAAGCAGTTTAAGTCACAATATGACGGGTGCGGCTCTTATGGGACATTAACACGTTTTGAAGCCAGTATGTAAGAAAATTCTTTGTACGCTCTAGAGATATTATTTGGTGGCCGTGAAAAGGACACGTTTGGTTTTATGAAGTCAGTATGTGGGAAAATTCTCTTGTACACTCTTTATAACTCTTTGGTGGCCCTGAAATACAAACATATATTTTGACTGATACCTTGTCTCCTTTTCAACATTCACCATTTAAATACCATACCATTCGGATTATTTGTATACAATCTGAGTTGTAGTATGCCTTTGCATAATTCAACTTGAAAGAATCAAAGATTTGCAATTTATGCAATTTTACAGTTCTAGATTTCAAGGGTAATAATAAACATTGAAATACTCTAGAATTCAAATAACGATAAAATTCGTTATCAGAAGATATCTGACAGGTTTAGTGATTGCTATGAAAACACAATAATCAATTGCAACATTTTCAGATGTGTAAGCGTCTCTAAAAATGTTCAAAATTCAGGAAGTTTTATCAAACAGAAAATAACAAAAAAATATTTTTGCAGTTGTTGTAAGGTTATATAGGGTACATGTCCTTTGACTCAGTCGATTATGTAGCGCACGATTACAATTTTAACTATAACTCATACAATAATTCAGCTAGAAACGATATTCAACTAGTTATACCTTTGCTAAGACATGCTTAACAAGGCGTTTTCTGTACTGGACCATGCAAAGTCACCAACTTACATTATTGAGTCGAAAACTTTTGATGGATATGGATATCATTAAGGATTCTTGTTCGAACGAATTTCATTAAAGTTTATTTATTTCATTGCTCCGGGCATTTATTTATATTATTGCATTTTGCAATCAGCTATATTCGGTATACTATACGAAATATAAAGCTTCTTTATAACATCTAAATGACTTTCTCATTTGATCAATCGGCCATTCCATATCAAAACATTAAAATTCCCACTATATTCATTTAGTTATATAGGTGTTGGTATGAATAAGCCCTTCGAAAAATACACAACCGCTCACTCTTACTTTTCCATTGAAAACTTTTATATTCTACATTTTACTATGTGATGAATACATTAGGCCATAGTTGGGAATATAACGTGAAATGCGTGCAAAAAAATTCTGTGTGGTTATTATTAGCGTTAGAAGGGTTTCAATTATTCGTGCCGGTCGCTTACCCTTACCGATAGAAGCAGTTTAAGTCACAATATGACGGGTGCTGCTCTTATGGGACATTAGACCAGCGTTTTGAAGCCAGTATGTAAGAAAATTCTATTGTACGCTCTTGAGATATTATTTGGTGGCCTCGAAAAGGGCCGTTTGGTTTTATGAAGTCAGTATGTGGGAAAATTCTCTTATACACTCTTTATAACTCTTTGGTGGCCCTGTAAAGGGCCTTTTGGTTTAAATGATGACACGGTCACGGTTGCACGTTTTACGATGGACTATCTTTAAGGCCTAGAAGATAGTTAAGGAGCTGTTAGAGAATATAAAATTATTTAATTAATGATAGTTTTGCTCATTCTTATAATCATAATCACTTAACATTAGTAAATGTTTATTCGTATGTCATACTGTGCCTGAATGGCCTGCATCTTGGAATTCTCACCATCGCCGGTACCATCAACAAAGTTTTGCTTCGTTTGGGGGATTTCAGTAACGACAGGCTGCGGAGGAAATTCTTTAATACGTACATACAAACATATATTTTGACTGATGCCTTGTCTCCTTTTCAACATTCACCATTTAAATGCCATACCATTCGGATCATTTGTATACAATCTGAGTTGTAGTATGTCTTTGCATAATTCAACTTCAAAGATTCAAAGAATTAGAATTTAGGCAATTTATGCAATTCTGGATTTCAAGGGTAATAATAAACATTGAAATACTCTAGAATTCAAATAACGATAAAATTCGTTGTCAGAAAATATCCGGCAGGTTTAGTGATTGTTATGAAAACACTTTAATCAATTGCAACATTTTCAGATGTGTAAGCGTTTCTATAAATGTTCAAAGTTTAGGAAGTTTTATCAAACAGAATATAACAAAAATTATCTTGCAGTTGTTGTAAGGTTATATATATAAGTATATAGGGTACATGTCCCTTCGCTCTGTCGATTATGTAGCGCACGATTACAGTTTTAACTATAACTCATACAATAATTTAGCTAGTAACGATATTCAACTAGTTATACCTTTGCTAAGACATGCTTAATAAGGCGTTTGCTGTACTGGACCATGAAAAGTCACCAACTAACATTATTGAGTCGAAAACTTTCGAAGGATATCATTAAAGATACTTGTTCGAACGAATTTCAGTAAAGTTTGTTTATTTCATCGCTCCGGGCCATAGGCGTAGCCAGTGGGGGGCAGAGGGGGGCCGTTGCCCCCCCCCCCTAACTTTTGAATCAATCTTTATAATTTTAGTGTTTGCTTAAATTTTTCATTATTTAGTGTTGATGTTTGATAGATTGCTCCTTTGCCTCAATAAAAAAGCACGAAGTTGACAAGATGTAGCAAAAAGAGCAAAAAGTGGACATCCATGAGAATTTTTTTTAAATATTAAAGACTAAAATTTTTCTCACATATGATATTCTACGGGCGAGACGAAACGACTCATATCCCAATTTCAGAGACAAGAGAGCAGTTGTTTTATCCTATTCGAAGATTTTATCCATTGCTATGAGCATGAGTAAGATAATAAACATGATTGACGACCACCCGATGCTGCTACTCCGTTGTTGCCAGATGCGCTGTTATTACACAGAGAACCACCAAATTATGCTTGGGAATAACATACATTCCAAATGTGAAAAAACTGGTAATCTCAAACTAATGCAATGCGCCTGCCTCGCCCGAACACAGGTCAAAAAAGGGAAGGAAATTCAATAAGAAGGGGAACACCAACGCGATCCTACGTTAAACTTGCGATTATATCCTAAATACAACCCACCTCTATTTTTGTAATATTAATACCTATTTCTGATTTGAACCTATTTATACAAATAGTGCTATTGGAGCCAATCACAAAATGGGATTGTGGTTTACTTGTTCCATGGTATGGATATGGTGGTAAGACGAGCATGGCAAACCAATATTATAGATCAAAATTAATAGTGATCCCCACCACCAGCCGGGCAAACCGCCACATTTCACCAGGAAGCTTTTTTGTTGTTTATTTTTCTGTGCTCACTCGATTACTTACATCGCCGAATTATAGATAACGGAAACAATACGAAACGCGCCATATAAAAAAAATAGTGCGTAATAAAGCATCGGCACAACCTTTCACATCCGATGCTCGAAGCAAACTTTTTTTTGTAAACTTTCAATTTTTACAACTGTACCAATCCTATAGAAGCTTCTTAAGAACAATCTATGCAAATCCATTTAAAATTGCAATTTAGGAATTTGGTAAAATTAAGAGTGTGTAGATGCATTTCGTGCCTTCTGGCAACTTTAAGCTTCTATTGATCTCCAGGCTCATTGGTAACCGGGGGGACTTGATCCTATACTCAGTGATATCATTATCTCCAATCCGCTCAATCAATCGCTGTTTGTGATACATTGGATGGATTAATATTATTTGAGATAACTCAATACAGGCGTCATCCAACTATTGCATATTGACAGGCAATCTGTGGAGACCCACTCCTTATAGTGAGATGCTTAGAGGTATACCGGAAGACTCGATGAGCTACCTCAAAGATTTTTTTCTGTTTCTATGAGAGAAAAACGGTGTTTTTGCGGTGTTGTTTTGCCAATATTTACACTGAAAATTTCACTAGTTTCCTTAACATGGATTTTGTATATAGAACAAATGTCTCGTAAATTGTATGAAACATTCTTAATGCTTGTCATCTGGTGAAATGCTATCATTACAACTCTTTGTACGAAATGAATTTTATAAACATTAACCAATTGCTGCTTCTGTTCAATCGTACTCATACAAGTTGGTATTGCTCCTCGGGTGTGCTGGAATCATTGATTTATTTTATTTTTATTTTTTCATTTATATACTGAGTCAATATAAAAGATGTGTTAGTCAATCAGGCAACCACCAGAGTTTCTTTTTGAGTGATAACAAAATATTCGTAGTAGTTTATATTGTTTTCGTACAAGGCACGAATGTTCTTTCTGTGCCAATAAATGCTTCGTGTTTTAGACAAATACGAGTGTGGCATTGAGTACGAATGTAGCTTCTGGAATAGTACAAATCTATTTTCCACGAATACAACGAATAGATTTGATGGTTCTACCTTCGTTCGTAATAAAATCAAAATTTAATTTTCAGTGTTGGTGAGAGGGTCGTGGAGGAAAAGTACATTTTCAGTACAAACTGTGAACAAACTCGGAGGTTATCCTATACAAAAACCCAACACGACTATAAAGTGAATATTTTGAAACATGACAGTATCCGCTAGATTTTACCATGGTTGCTATTTAATGCGGTTCGATTTTGAAACATGTGGAAAATCTAAGGTTTTTGAAATCCTTTTTATTTTTTGAACTCCATAACTAGCCTAGAATTGTTGAATCTTGTTGAATCGGGTATTGTAAAGTACGTTTGGGTAAGCGTAGAGAAGGCAATCCACCCGTCGTTCAGGCGAATTTTCACAAAGTGAGGGCTCGATTCCTCTAGCCGGTGGAAATTGAAATGGTCCACCGAACATTTTGCTGTTCGTTTTATAATGTTATGTGTTCAGTGTGTGCAACCGCTGGTTGAAGACGGTGAAATTCTGTATCTCTCTCTTTCTCTCTCTCTCTCTCTCTCTCTCTCTCTCTGTCTCTCTCCAAAAAAAAATCTTGCCCCACCCTATTTGAAATCGTGGCTACGCCTATGCTCCGGGCATTTATTTATATTATCGCTTCGGGCATTCGGCTATATTCGGTATACTATACGGAATATAAAGTTACTTTATAACATCTAAATGACTTTCTCATTTGATCAATCGGCCATTCCATTTCAAAACATTAAAATTCCCACTATATTCATTAAGTTATATAGGTATTGGTATGAATAAGCCCTTCGAAAAATACACAACCGCTCACTCTTACTTTTCCATTGAAAACTTTTATATTCTACATTTTACTATGTGATGAATACATTTGGCCATAGTTTGTTATATAAGGTTAAATGCGTACCTAAAATATGGTCTATGGTTTTCTTGTGAAATTATTATTCATGTTTCTATGTGAATATCAGGTAAATTAGGGAATCCATTATGGCTTAAACGTTAAGGAAATCGAAATATATATAAATATATTTGATCTCGCAGAAGAAAGAGAGTGAGTTTTATAAAATATCATTATTCTTTGCAATGGGTATGGGAGAAAATAATGGTTAATATATGATAATTTCTTATAAATATAAAATAAACACCTGAGAAAATAATCACGCATTAAAACATGTTCAGCGCTTTAGTTGTATCGATATGATTTGAAGGTTCATATGATGTATAAGCACGCGGCGCATGTCATCACCAGAATACAATTAATACTATGTTAAAATTTATTAAGACAGGGAGCAATAACATAGAGCGATATTCAATTGCTATGATGACATGCTCTTTGTTAAATTGATTTAAGGTGAATCCGCTGCGACGAAGGGAAAACAAGTTTTGCTAATACCACTGGCTGCCAATCGACAATTTGAAACGAAAATCCCAATCAAACAAACTCTCAAGCTGAGAATTTTAAATTGACAGTAGCAAAGATGGATTTGTATCTGGTAGCATTTATTGATTTATTGATTCATCGCGGGTTGCGCCAACCAGCCAAAATTTTCCCGACAACTCGCCCTCCATGCAGGCGTTTTTGCAGTTGCGGCGAACGAATTGGCACCATATTAGGCGCACAAACCCAACGAAATAAAAGTTTAATTCTTTTATAAACAACTCTTTTGATTCAATTGGTTGTCCTCAAAAGGACAGATAATCAATTAATGGATAGCGCCAACCAGCTGGGTGAAATTTTTACCGACGGCACCGAACTTAATTTAAGATTAGTTCATTCTTGAATAATCAACTCTTTTATTTGAATTATTGTCCTCAAAAGGACAGATTATTTCCACCTACTGCTGACTGCTACTCGCCCCAAGCGACGCTTTCCCCCAAACAGCAGCGTTTTAGAAGTCGCGGCGAAACAATCGCCACGATGAGGTAAGATGGCGGCTTGCACAAAACCGACGCGATTGTGCGCCCTCATAATCCGCCATTTTGCCTCATCGCGACGATCGCTGTTTGGGAGAGCCTTGCTACTTACCACCACCAGCTGCCTCTGCACCAGCTCCGCTGCCATACAAATGAAGGCTCCACCAAACTGCAGCAATTTTTGACGTAGACTACGTCTTACGGCAAGGGTAGGGTGTCAAATGAAAATCTAAAATTTTGCTACCGTCACGAAAAACCGTACGTTTTGTACACGAATAACTCAAATAATCCACGATAGATTTACATGATTTCTTCTTCAATCGGTCGGAAATTTTACCGCGTTCCAATTCAATTGTCAAACATTTTTCTCCATCAATAGTAAACTATTAAAAATAACGCAAATATAAGGTGATGTCTTATAATGTCATTTTGCAGAGTAAATTTACCAAATTTCCTATCACAGATTTCAAATCGAAGCAAGGAACGTCTTGCATCATCTTCTTCTTCTTTGTGTTAGAGAGGGACTTTAACCAATCATGTCATTCGACTTTCCATGTACGTCTCGCACGCAGCTGAGAACGGCGTCCTCATTCCAGTTTGAACAAGCGACACGTTCGGTCGTGTTTTTCGCTCTATCGATTCAAAGTTTGTTTTTTTTTCCGTTTCCCCCCCCCGTCCGATTTCCCGCGATTGCGCGTCCGGTTCGTGAAATATCGCCAGCACTTGCTAAGTTATTAGCGATAGCAAGCCAGAAGGAAACGCTGCAAGGTTGTGCAAATTTTCTCGCTCGACCTGTTGCCGTGGCAATGGGTCGAAAAAATCAACAAGTGGTGACATCCACTCCAGCGGCATCAGCTTCTGAAACCATGCCAAAACCAAGCAGCTGCAAACGGCTACGGCACGACGACACCAGTTCATCGGACACCAACGACCGTCTACTAGCGAGCAATCGGTTTGCTGCGCTCCCGGTGCAGGAGGTACCGAAGCAAGTAAAAATCCCACCGCTTTTCACCACGACCAAAAACATTGCTGCACTGAAAACGGAGCTTGCAGCAATTAAGCTAAATCCGCTGTTCAAGTTGTGCAGCACGGGCACGAAAATAATGTGCTCAAGCGAAGCTGAATACCGTGCTGCTGGCGCTCATCTGATCGCAAAGCAACACGAGTTTTTCACTCACGATGTACCCGGAAACAAGCCGATGAAGGTGATTCTGCGTGGCCTCCCAGCAGAGTACACCCCGGAATCAATTTTTGCTGAGCTGCAAGCAGTGGCATTGAAACCCCTGAAGGTGTTCGCGATCAGGCGCCAGCAACAAGGAAACCATCGGGACCAACTTCATCTGGTCCACTTGGAGAAGGGTTCCGTCACGATGGAGGATCTGAAGAAAACACGGGCCCTCTTCAATATCATCATTGAGTGGGACCGGTACCGACCAAAACAGAATGATGTGACACAGTGCGGCAAGTGTCTGGCATTTGGTCATGGGACCCGAAACTGCCATATGAAGCCCCGGTGTGGAAAGTGTGCTGGAGCGCACACAACAACGGATTGCGCCCCGATGGATGAAGGTGCCCCATCAAAGTGCGCAAACTGTGGTGCTAACCACGAAGGCATCAACCGAGCCTGTCCCAAACGAGCGGAGTATTTGGCCATCCGCAAGAAGGCGTCCACCAAGTCTCGGCCTGGTCAACGCCGCCCGCCACCTCGAATGGACGAGGAGAACTTTCCGATGCTTCGGTACCAAGTGCCGAACCTACCACCAGTTCCATTGAACCATCACCATGCAAACCGCCCGTCAGCATCCGTTCAGCAACGATTCGCAGCTGCTGCCGCCGCACCCATGCCGGCTCCTCCTCCAGGCTGGGGCAATCCAAATCCGCATTGCAGTACCTCCACGCAACCACCCATCGATGGACAGCTCTACGACACGGAGCAAATGGTCGAGTTCGTTCAAGAGCTCTACCGCCAACTACGTTCCTGCCGCTCCAAGGAGGAACAGCTCAAAGCCGCCACATCCGTGACGATGAAATTCATCTTCAAACATGGACCATAATCACATCATCAGCATCCTAAATTGGAATGCTTGCTCCATCCGGAACAAAACTATAGAGCTCGGTGACTTCCTTAACAGGAAGGCCATCGACATCGCCATCGTCACCGAGACACATCTCAAGCCGGAACACAGCATCTTCATACCCGGGTACCGGATTGTGCGACTTGATCGTAGCGGCTCCAGTGGAGGAGGAGTTGCGATCGCCCTGCGCTACAACATCAATTGCCAGCTGCTTCCGTGCATTCAGCTGCAGTCCATCGAAGCCATTGGAGTCGAGGTCGAAACTGCCGTTGGCCCTATTTCCATTATCGCGGCCTATTGTCCCAAGCAAGCCAGCACCGCTAACGGAACAACAACGATCCTACGGGACGACATTCGCAAACTTACTCGGAGGCAGGGGCAATTTATCATCGCCGGCGACCTAAATGCGAAACACGAAACCTGGGGGAACACCCGGCGAAATCGGAACGGAATAATTCTGCAGGAAGACCTGGAAGAGGGACATTACACCGTCCTGGGCCCGGATACTCCCACCCGGTTGAGCCGATCCGGGGTCCATTCGACAATCGACATCTTCCTCACCAACATGGGGAACAACATCGCCCAACCGGTAGTACACCAGGAGCTCAGCTCGGACCACTATCCGGTGGTGGCCGAAGTTGGCTCCTCGGTCAACCGGCATCGGATCACCAGACGGAACTACCATCGTGCCAGATGGGAGAGGTTCCGACAACATGTCGACGACACGGTCGATTTCAACGTGCACCTTGATTCGGTTGATGACATCGAACGGCAGCTGCAGAGCATCGAGCAAGCGATCTCCCAGGCTCGGGAACAACATGTACCGGTGATTGATCAGGTGAGTGACTCTGTACCCATTGATAGACCCACTAAAGAACTTATTCAATTGCGCAACGCCATTAGAAGGCAATACCAGCGAACTGGTTTGCCAACGCTCAAACGTCACTGCAATCGAGTGACAAAAATTATTAAGGCCAGAATGGTGGACCTCAGAAACAACAATTTTGCCGACAAGATCCGCTCTCTCCCAGATTGTGCTAAGCCGTTCTGGAAGATGACAAAAATTTTGAAAACCAAGCCAAGGCCCATTCCACCGCTGATCCCACTCAGACGTCAATGACTCAAGGAATCGGTTGATAACACCTGCAGAGAAGGCTGATGAGATAAGTCAACACTTCGTCAGCTCTCACAATCTCGGTCAAAACATCGTCAGTCCACACGAAGCTGCCGTTAGCGCGCTTATAACTAACATCGACCAAAGTCCTAACGACTTTTCCGAAGATTTTGAGATCTCAGCTGACGAATTGTTGACTTATATCAAGACCTCTAAGAACATGAAGGCCCCAGGTTTCGACAACATCATCGCGATTAAAAAACGCATCGCGTCGGTTTGTGCGCTCCCATAAGCTGCCATGTAATCTCACCGCGGCGATTTTTCCACTGCGATTTCGCTGCCGCGGTGGCAAAAAGTGGCTGCAGTTTGGTGGAGCCTTCATTTGTACGGCAGCGGAGCTGTTGCAGAGGCAGCTGGTGGTCACGTAGCAGCTGGTGGTGGTAAGTAGCAAGGCTCTCCCAAACAGCGATCGTCGCGATGAGGCAAAATGGCGGATTATGAGGGCGCACAATCGCGTCGGTTTTGTGCAAGCCGCCATCTTACCGCTTCGTGGCGATTGTTTCACCGCGACTTCGAAAACGCTACAGTTTGGTGGAGCCTTGAGGCAGCTCCCTGCGACCAGCTCCCTGCGACCAGCTCCCAGCGACCAGCTCCCAGTGACCAGCTCCCTGCGACCAGCTCCGCACAGCTTCAATGCTGCCTAACGACTGAGGAAAATTTTTAATTTTGCTAAGTGTGCCTTCTATGCCGTTCTCAGCTGCATGCGAGACGTACATGGGGAGACAAATGATATGATTGGTTAAAGTCTTTCTCTAACACAAAGAAGAAGAAGATGATGCAAGACGTTCCTTGCTTCGATTTGAAATCTGTGATAGGAAATTTGGTAAATTTACTCTGCAAAATGACATTATAAGACATCACCTTATATTTGCGTTATTTTCAATAGTTTACTATTGATTGAAAAAAATGTTTGACAATTGAATTGGAGCGCGGTAAAATTTCCGACCGATTGAAGAAGAAATCATGTAAATCTATCGTGGATTATTTGAGTTATTCGCCTACAAAACGTACGGTTTTTCGTGACGGTCGCAAAATTTTAGATTTTCATTTGACACCCTACCCTTGCCGTAAGACGTAGTCTACGTCAAAAAACAAACTTTTTCCAGCTCATAAACATAACTCCGGCACGCGTTAAACGTGATTGTCGGTTTAATTATGGCTCGCCCAAAAACCACAGCATTTGATGTGAATCCAATAATCCCGGTAACGACACACTTTTTTTCCGGACAATTGCCCTCTCCTGTCATCCGCTATTTCATCCGTTATAAACTGCCACAGCAAACGATCCCCATGGGAACAATCAATGCGATCCATGATGGTGTCCGTTGTGAACGTAGAAGGCTTAGACCTTTGACACAATTTTTCCTTTCTAATCCGAGCACAACGCATGGGGGCAGGGGGGGCGGTTATCATCCACCTTCTTTGTTATTTCCTAAAGTCCATGAAATTTTATGGGACGTTACTTATTCATTCTCCGGTGGGTGAGCGAGGAAACGAGGTGCGTGTAATGGACCATCAATAAAAAGGGAATGAAATCAGGAAGCTGCTTTTTCTACACACAAAAGAAGACAATCGGCTATCGATTTTGACAGTTGTTTCTTATTTGAACAGACACAAAACAGAGCTGTTCGGGCCGTAGACTGGATAAAGCATGGTTCAAGCATGGCCAACTTCGATATCGCTAATGGAAGTCATGTGTTTTCGGAATGACTTTTATTTCCAAACGATTATTGATGTTTGCACCTGTTTTTGACGGGCGTTCTGGGAATTGTTATTTGGTTACGTTTCACAGAATTTCGAAGTAGTTCAGTGAATAATTCAATCTATCGTCGCAAAACAACCGGGACCGATTCTAGTCGGCAATATAAAATTTTCTGGTTTGAAGGAACAACGAATATGAAGCATTGACAAAGATAAACAAACAAGCTATTTTTTTCTCACTGGACCAAAATGTACATTTCTCCTCTGTAAACATGGGAAAGATAACATGCAACAAACAGGACAGCACTGAGAAGTGCGGTGATGGTCTGTTTTCTAAACAATTGGGAGGATTTTCTCTAGAAGAGAATATGAATTTTTCACTTAGAAAATTTAAAACTAGTACCAATTCGTGGAATTAAAGACAACAGGATTGTCAAATCAGATGAAGAGCCGCTATAGGAGGCTGTGACTAGAAACACTCGCCACCGCGCTATTTAGGGGAATTGTGTATCTACATACGTACAGTCTAGCTTAAACAAATCTCCATTGTGAGAGGAAAAAAATCATCACCACCATCACCAAGCGCTGTTCACGTATCCTGTGCACGCCATTTTCATTTGTGGCAAATATTTGACGCATTTGTTTTTTCTGAAGTATTGACTGTTTGTTATGTTCTTATTTATTTCTATTCAGCAACAGTTTATGTACAAATCCCAATGATGTTACTTAAAGCTAAACTAGAGCGGTACATTAATGGTCATGACATAAAACGAACTAAGCGAATTAGACAGGTCTTTAAAAAAACAACTAAACTTACGATGAAGCATCTGGCGAGACACGTTAAAATCAAACAAGGCGGAAACTCTATTGAAGTCTTTGTAAGCCGCCAATTGCGCCAAACAAACTGTTATTGGTTCGCTGTGGAGGTAACCGCAGCATCGAACTATTCCTCAGAGCTCGGAGTTGCACGTTGATGTTGATTTGCTCCAGAAGATCAGGACAGTTGATGCGGCCTTGCAAGATGTCTGCAATTAACAAAGTCCTGGCTGTATCTCTACGGGCTAACAGAAACTTCAGGTTAATCGGATAGCAACGTTGAACAGCATCTACTCTAACGACACCGTTATTGTAACGAGGAGTCCACACAACCGAGCAATACTCTAATATAGAACGACACAGGGAGCAGTACAACGATTTGAGGCAGTAGATGTCCGTGAAGTCTTTAGCAAACCGGAAGATGAACCCCAGAACGCAGGAGGCTTTGCCGACAGCGTACGAGATATGCTGCTTGAAGGGTGTCCAGAATTAATTTTTGGCCCTTGACTTGACTGACGCGCTCAATTTCGGTTCCCAACAAGACATACTTGAATAAAATAGTCTGTTTCTTGTGCGAAAACGAGATAACCGTGCATTTGGCCGGGTTGACATGCATGCGGTTCAAATTGCGCCAAACGGCAAAAGCATACAGCTGACGTTGAAGAAAGCGACAGTCGTCGAGTGAATGCACAGTTTCTGGTCATCTGCGTCGTTGAAGTAGATCAAAAAAATCAACGGTCCCTAATGATACCAGACGTGGCTTTGAACATGTGAGACTGACAATATCCTATGATTACAGCCAGATGACGGTCAGTGAGGTACGATTGTAACCATTGCAGCAGACATCCGTTGATCCCAAGCCTGTCAAGTTTGGCAATAGCTAAAGACTGTATTCGATGAAATTTGGACACACAAAATAGGTCACCAAAAATTTTCCATGAGGCCGATTCTTTTCAAACTTTCTGAAAATTAAGTACTACTAACTGGTTAAGTTTTGACATCATTGGTTCATTAAACCTCTTCTCCCAACCCAAATGCCCGCACCTTTTCCTTGACCCGCTTACTTCCTTTTAACCACACTTTCTTTAGTTCAAGTTCATTTTCTATCAGTTTTGGAGTTTTAACGAGCTTTGCCTTCATGATTGCACAAATTTTTTCAATTGGGCGAAGTTCCGGAGTGTTTGGAGGGTTGACGTCTTTTGGTTCAAAAACTACATTATTACCTTTGTACCAGTCTAAGACGGGCCTGGCATAGTGGCAAGATGCCAAATCCGGCCAAAACAGTGTCGGACCATCGTGAGATCTCAAGAAGGGCAGAAGTCGTTTTTGGAGACATTCGTCCTTGTAGATTTGTCCGTTGACGGTCCCAGAGGTGATGAAGGGCTGACTCATTTTGCCACATCCGCAGATCGCTAGCCAGACAAGGAGTTTTTTGGCGAATTTCGACAGTTTCTTCTTCCGTACACTCTCCGGACTGGCCAACTTAGAGTTAGCGACGCAGTGTTCCTGTCCTGGCATTTGTTTGGTGTCGACTTTAATGTAGGTCTCATCGTCCATCACAATGCAGAACGGTTTTGTGAGCCACTCGCTGTACAGTTTTCTTGCACGAGTTTTGGCCACTGAGTTCTGAAACTATAAATTAGAAGAAAAATTAGTAATCTCCATTTAATTCCAACTACCTTTGCTTATCTTCGACAGATACGCGTATTTCTATTGCAGACTTCTTCAGTGTTTCGTACTAATAACTCGACTGTCGAGTTATTAGTACGAGACACTGAAGAAGTCTGCACATTGTAGACGAAATACGCGTATCTGTCGAAGATAAGCAAAGGTAGTTGGAATTAAATGGAGATTACTAATTTTTCTTCTAATTTATAGTTACAAGTATTCCACTAAACAGCTCAAACCCTCTAGGATTCACCGAGTTCTGTTTATCGCTCCGGTTCGGTGCCTTCTGGACCTTGTACACATGTAATCCAGAACGTTTCATTGTTTTCTGCACAAAACAAACTGAAACTTTCGCCTTTTTCGCAACATCCCTGATCGAAATGTTGGGATAACGCTTAAATTGATTCAATACCATCCTGGCCTTCTCCGGATTTGATGTGCCACGTTTTTTGCCACTTGTCTTACGGTCTTTGAACGTTTTGATCACATGAGATACGGTTGAATGTGCGATTCCGAGCTGTTTTACGACCCATCGATGGGTTTTCGAAGTGAGTGCCCAAAATTTGTTGGCGCACTATTTCTTCATTCGAAGCCATCACTGAAATCACTCGACCGATTTTCACGAAACTCATTACACGGGATTGTAAGACAATTTGAGCTTAGAGCAGGCCTTGATTATCATCTCTGCATCGATGTCGACGTGGCCCAAGGTTATACCGGCAAGTGGAACGTAGCTGGCCGCAAGTCTAAAGACTGGACTCGGAAAAAATGAGACACACAAAAATGATCACCAAAAATTCATTTTTAAATCGGATACTTCTCAAATTTTCAGGGATTAAATAACTATATATTAGCTATGTTTTTGCATAATTTATTTATTGACTTTCCTTCCCCAAGCTGAATGCTCGTACTTTTCTCTTAACACTGCTCATGAGATCTTGAGCGAGGCTTTGTCCATCTTCAATTTCTCCCAGTTTTTCTTCAAAGCTTCATCGGTTTTGAATGTTTTTCCGCCTTTCTTCAACTTCTTCTTCATTATCACCCAAAACTTTTCGATCGGACGAAGTTCTGGTGTATTTGGCGGGTTTGTCTCCTTCGGGACCACATTAACGCGCTTCGCTTCGTACCAATCCATTACTTGGCGTAATGGCACGAAGCGAGATCCGGCCAGAACAGCGTGGGGCCACGGTGAGCACGGAAGTAGGGCAGCAAGCGCTTCTGCAAGCATTCCTCTCGATAAATCTGCCCGTTTATGGTGCCGGTTGTAACGAACGGCTTGCTGTGCCGTCCGCACTCGCAAATTGCCTGCCACAACAGGTACTTCTTCGCGATTATGTCCATCTTTCTCTGATGGAACTTTTCAGGAACCTCCATGCGGGACGTACGGACAAAAAAATCGAGGCCGTGGATTTGTTTGGTGTCCGCCTTGATATATGTCTCGTCGTTCATGACGAGACAGCCTGGCGTGACCAGCCACTCACGGTACAGCTTCCGCGCACACAATTTGGCCACCGTGTTTTGCTTGTCAGTCCAGTTTGGCGCTTTCCTGAGCTTAAAAACACGTAGCCCAGCCCGCTTCATGGTCAGCTGGGCATACCACTTCGACCACTTTGGTATAATCCTTTGCTCGCATATAATGGTTACAATAACCATGAAAATGGACAAATTCACCACGTTCATGGTATTCTTGACTATGATCATGGTAGCAAGGACTATTCCGATATTATGATAAACGTTGAATCAACTATTTTTAGTGGGCGTTTTGACCATGATCATAGTCAGTTCAAAATCACTATACTGTAATAGTTATCCTAACCCCCAATAATGGTAGAATTGACTACCAAATTTGTCTCTGTGTAGGTCATTCCATCGGTTGTGTAATATTAGGTTGTCTCGATGTACAGTACACCATAAAATCTAGATTGTACACCCAAAATAAAATTCACATAATCAGTGGAAAATATCCACTAGAAATTCACATAACTTTCATGTGATTCAGGATGTGGAAAATGCTTTGCAAAATCAAGTGAATCTTATGTGTCCAGTGAAATGTAAATGATTGGTGAAGTAGAATTTCATTTTCTATGTGATATTCATGTAAAAGCCACTTATTTTATTATTGGAAAATATCTACTTGTGTTTCCAATAGTAGCTAAGTGAAAGATTCTTTCAGTGTACACCATTAAATCTAGATCAACAATAGAAAAGGGCCCATCAACATTTGTCAACAAACACTTCTGAGCCAATTCCCTCGCAAAGCGTAGGCCACCCACGCAAACCAATACCATCATCATGTAGGGGAAAGTTTTCCCTACACGACGATTATGCAGGTTTGCGTGTGTTGCCAACGGCTGGCGAGAAAAAGGACTCAGAAATGTTTGTTTACAAATGTTGATAGGCCCTTTTCTATTGTTGATCCAGAAATGATGCACTGCGTATCGATGAGATTTGGTCGATGTAAACGAGACAACATAACTCATCGAGACAACGTGAAACGTCGCGACACGACATAATCACGACGTAAAGGGAGCAATGTGAAAATTATAATGTAGGTAAATGAAATTTTCGGATATTATTCAATGAAAGAAAAAAACAGTTACAGTGGAAATTAAAACAAAATGTCACTTTAATTACTATTTGAACATTTGTTTCAGTCAGTGGATCTGTCGTTTCTTCGTTCGGTTTTTCAGTTTTCACTACGATGTTCTCCGAAGCCGTCGATTCATCCTTCTTTCTCGTCCTTTCGACCTTAATATTCAACGGAAGCGAAAACTCTTCATTCTTGCGGTCGTCACCCTCATCAGAACCAGCCACTTCACTAGCTCCACTTGCAAGCGAAGATGATCCACCACTACTTCCCCAGATGATGCTGGTTGTTTTCATTGTTTTCAGCATGTTTACTTCCACCATCATTTCCTTTACTTCCTCCATTGCTCGAATGATCGAGTTTTTTGTCCATTATCCGCACCGTCGGACATGTTGAAGTCTTCTTTTTTGTCACTTGCATCCGAATAATACTCAGCTGGAGTATTTCTCGTTTCACCAGCACCTTCGTCACTGTCTTCAACCTGAACATCGTGAACAGGTATTAATCGCGCATAGATGAATTATACTGAAGTTGGCCAATCCATGCTCATTACAAAGTAAATCGCATAATATCGCTCATCTAAAATCAGATCTGAACCCCCTGAAAAGACTTAGTTTTTCAACAGACACGAGGCGTACAATGGTAGTAATTTCATACATTCCGGTAGGATCAGCTGCCCAGCATATGTAGCATTGTTCTGCTGACCTTGATGCGAACCGGTCTGGCTCCTATCTGCCGATGCACCCCGATCCGCGGAATCCGTGCCGATACCGGAACTTTCAAAACTCTGCTTCGCCACGTGGAACGGAGAATACTTGTGCAGCGGCGGATGATTTTTAACCGGGCTGTAAATCTGATCCTGGATACTCTCCAGCTTCGCCGTTACTTCCTCCAATCTGGAATAAGAAACCGCTTAATTCAAAAGATCTCGACGGGAAAACATCGACCTTAACTCACATATCTTCCCTTTCCTCGCGATCACCAAAGTTGAAATCGAAGTTGTAGAACGGGACGCCTCCACCGCCGTCGTTCTTCCGGTAGGCACCATACTCCCCGTACGGATAATGCGACAGATAATCGCCTTGCTCATCCGAATGGTCCGAATCTTCGTTGTCCGGTTCGTGGTCGGAGAACGAGTGCTCCGACTTGCTGTCCAAGTGGAACGAGTCCGAATCAAGGAACTCATCAAACCCGTAACAACCGGACAGTCTTGCTTGCTCCAGGATGTAGTGCTGCAGTGGCAAAAGATGTTCGAGTTCCTCCTGTGGAAGATCAAAGAGGAATTTGAAGTATGAGGTCAAACATTGCAGCAGTGCACTTACCTTGTCCCAAATGCAGTAGAGCGGTGACGTATTCCCATTGTCGTAATCGAAATCGTACCCAGTTCCCTGGTTGTTATGATTCCTTTTCTTTCTATCCTGCTGTGGTTGTTGTGGAGGCTGTTGTTGCTGGGGTAGAGGAGCTTTGTTGTGCGATGAAGAATTATTCGATGCAACCGTGTGCGTCGATCCTGATCCGGATCTCTTCTCCAGCGTCAGCTGTTTCTGCTGTTGCTGCATCTCCTTGCCTTTCCAGGTTTGGTTTGTTCATATTCAACGAATACCGATCCTAACATCCTTCCAGTTCAAATTCGGAACAACATCCTTCAAGGTCTGCACGAAAATCTCCGGCTTCCAGGTGGTATTCTTCTAAGTAGAACCTCCGTTTTGACCATCCTTCCCGTTACCTTCAGTGTCACTGCCGTGCGACCAAAAACTGCTTGGTGTCGGCAAATTTATCTTAACCAGTTCAGATGAAAATTCTGAGTTTTACGGGTACATCAGCAGAGCGAGAATCAACGGCACACGATCCCGAGGGAAGTCTCGTCAAAGCTTGTTTAGATTGATATAGATCATTGCACGATGGCGTCATCAACGCAGTTTTGACAGTTCAGGGAGCTTATTTACGTGGACTTAGAATATGTTCGGTAAGATCGGTTCGAGATTTTGTTTTCTAAATGTATTACGATTGGAATAAAATTGCAGGAAAACAGACACCAATGCTTATTTTTACATCGTTTCCTGAAACTAATAGTAAGAAGTAAATTGAAATTTTCGATTGAGCGGTTAAAATTCTAACACCTTGCAAACAAGCTCCCTGAACTGTCAAAAAAGTGAGGTTAATACATTCGGTGCAATGATCTATTAATGAAAGAAAGCAACGGTCGCGACGACGAACAAAATTTCCGGTGTTGTGTACAAACAAATATTGAATTCGTTTTTGAACCTAAGGTGGAACTAGTTTCAACCTGCGACTCCCGAACTTATTGTCAGCGCAAACCTTAACCCAATTGGAGTTACAAATAAAACCGTATACATTGATGTTTAACACACAAAAAGCCGACCCAATTTCGATACCCGATCCAGTTTGGAACTGAATCAAAAACATATTCGCTAAAAATAAAAGAACATGCCCAAGTAACCACAAGCATTATATTATTGCACTTATTCAACCTAAAATCAACATCGGTAATGCGGGATCGCATCAATTCAACAGTTGTCAAGTAATGAAGCGTTAAATTAGCTTAAGAATGTAGTGATGCATTACCAATGCAATAAATCTATTTTAGCAATGTCTTATGGCATTACAATAGATATAGCATTAGTACGATCTTAGTGGGGCCCTTTTCAACTTTAATCCAACTTCAATGATGCACTAGACGTAATACATATGCCCTATATATGCATGCTATTACAGCCTCGTGGTTTCTTGGGTGTTTGGCAGTGTTGCGAGATTTAATTTACATAAATACGAAACGAAATCAATTGAGTTCGAACAAGCGAACGGTACAGTTCGTTCGGTCCGCTTTCCGTTGCTTTGGAAGCTCTTAACGAGTTGTTTACAGTATTCAGTATCAGTTTTCTAAATCGCCAAAGTGAAATCGTCGTGAGTGAAATCCAGTCTTGGTTTTACTGAAGAGAGAACATTGTGTGATAAGTGGTGCAACAACGTCATTGATTGCAATTAGCAATATTATACACGATCGAGAAGCCATATTGTCCGCATCTATACGGCACGCATACCAGCAGCCCATCAGGTGTAGCGTGTATTCTTCCATCCGCAATACCGACCAGCAACATCATCGTCATCGTTTAGCTCACACTTAGACGGTACACGCGGTCACTCATCGTCACTCGGCAGCAGCAGCACATTCGTCCTTGGCTACGGTAGATCCGTGATACATAGAAGATAAGTTTTTTAGTAGTATAAAGATAAGTGATTTTTCATCGTAGTGTGTGTAAGTGTGGAGGTGATTGATAGTGCGTGATATTGAGAGTGTATTTAGTTTTGGTTTTGTTTAGGTTTGGTTGTTTATCTGTGATTGATTGTAGATAATTACGTTTAGTGGTTGAAGCGTGATAAGCTCCCACAAACGAGCCATGGATGATTTATCGCAAGATGAATCATCTATGGCACGAAAATATTAATTAGCTCATAGAGTTACCAGATCACGTGCATATCAGATAGTTCAACTGGGCCATGGGTTGTTTATTTTCAGCCAAATCGAAACCTCTAAATGTTTGTCAGATTTCTGATGATCCTGACGAAAACGATTCTCGGCCGTGACCGAGATAATTAAGTCAGACCCAATAAACTTCGGGTCGTTGTGTCCAATCTCAAGCAAGCTAATGAGATTGCTGCGGCTCTCTCAACTCTTTACTCTAGAATATAGAGTGTATATCCCAACTCAGGGTATTGAAATTGAAGGTGTGGTCTCGGAAACGAGTCTGACCCTGAGATCTTGCTGAAGCGGGGGTTGGTCGATTTAGAACCCTCTGCTTCCCCCAGTTCAGATACTTGATGTGCGCCAACTTGGCACAGTGTGTCGACCAACAAGGGCGAAAAAAGTTTACATACGTCAGACTCGTTTCGCGTGACCTTCTCGTGCTCAGCCCTCCTCAATACATCGAGTTGGGAAAACTTCGACTACCTGTGCGATTGTTTGGCCTCGGGTCATGATCTGCAGAAATGCCAACCAGATGGGACATACGACCTCCCATTGCGGCAATAAGGCGCGCTGCTCCAACTGTGGGGAGAGACATGAGAGGATGGCACGTGCGCAGACAGCACACCTAAATGCGTTTTTGCAAGGAACTCTCCTCATGCTCTCTCATCGTGCCCGGCGTACAAAACAACGCGGGAATTAGAACGCTCGCTGAAACAGCGTTTCAGAAATCTTTTGCTGAAATGGTTAAAAGAAAGCCTCACCATCACCCGATGCCAATACAAATCACTTTGCTCCTCTGTCAGATGACGAGTCCTGACTTTTGATTCGGCTGAAGGGAACATCGTTCACTTTTCCGGAAGGTGCTTCAAGGAAGCGAAGACGCGTCCGCCCACAGGCATTTGAAAAGAAGCCCGAGACCAGCTTGCCCATTTCAAAAGAGGGTGGGAAAAAGGAAAACACAATTCCTCTGGTTTCCGTAGTACTAACTTCACCAGGACTTTCCATCTCTCCCAGGGACATCCAAAACCCCTGACGCCCCTATTTTAAGAACAGAAGCCCCCTCCTCAAGTGGGCTGTTCTCATTTATTGACATTGCCGAGAGTATCTTTAAAGCCTCGAAATTCTGACCCTCTCAAAAACATTGTTATGTATTCTTCCAACAGTGAAAAATTTTTTGAAGCAATTGACAATTAAGTGGCCCATCCTTGCAGCTATCATTTCCTTCGATGGATAATTTTCCAAATGAGGTCGGGGATTTGATCACTGTTCTACAGTGGAATTGTCGAAGTTTGATTCCTAAATTGGAATCATTCAAATTTTAGCTCACTACCAGTTTGTGATGCATTCGCTCTTTGTGAAACATGGCGCTCTTCCAATCAATCTTCCGATTCATGATTTCAACATTATTCGGCTTGATCGTGAGGATTCACGTGGAGAATTGAGTGCTTTTGGGGATCAAAAAGTGCTACTTCCTTCTATAGAGTGAATTTTTCCTCCAATTCCAGGTATTGAAGTTGTCGCAGCATGTCAGGCTGTTATTAAAAATAAAGGCCTTTGCATTGCTTCTGTGTACATTCCTCTAGAGCCTCAATTAACCGAAAACAACTTTCAGATATTTGTTCGGTCCTTCCTGCTCACGGTTGGTCATGGGAGATTTTAACTCTCACGGTGCAGGCTGGGGAGAACTGTATGATGACAACCGGTCTTCCCTAATATATGACCTCTGTGACAACTTCAATATGACGGTACTTAACAATGGAGAAGTAACACGTTTGGCTGGTACATCCTCAGTTGGCAGTGATTAGACCTCACACTTTGTTCGAATTCATTATCGTTGGATTGCACATGGAATGTGATTCAAGATCCCCACGGTAGTGATCACTTGCCACGCCCACAAATTTCGGTTGCCACCGGGTTCGATCCGTCGAAATCTGTCAACGTCGCGTATGATCTTACTCGTCACATCGATTGGATAAAGTTCAGGACAGCAGTAGATGAAGCCAAAAGTAACGACAGGTAGAAGGCTTTCACCGCTGGAAGAATATAACTTCCTCTCCAACCTGATCTTAGACAGCGCTAGCTCAAACTCGAGCCAGTTCCAGGACGTCATCTCGCAGGAAACCTCCTTCGCCATGGTGGGATCAGCAATGCACCGAGGTTTACACCGTAAAAAGTCCGACGCGTTTAAAGTTTTCCGTAGACGTGGAACACAGCACTTCGAGAAGTATATACGGCTCTCGAACGCGAACTTAGGCCTCATCAAGGCCAAGAAACGCAGTTACTGGCGAACATTCGTGAACGGGCTATCGCGCGACGTCGATAGTACTCTTTGGAACACGGCGCGAGGATTGCGTAACCGAACTACGAACAACGAAGGCGAAAATTACTCGGACAATGGATCCTCAAGTTTGCGCGAAAAGTTTATTGAATTCTGTCCCTGCACGGATGATTCCTCGCGAAAACACAGATTCGATAGATGAGATCAGCCAACCCTTTTCAATGGTAGAGTTCTCTCTCGCCTCCTTTCGTCTGGCAATACGGCTCAAGGGGCTGATAGGATCAAGTTCAACTTGTAGAACCTCCCAGACGTCGCGAAGGCGCATATTGAACTTGTTTTAATCAGTTTCTGGAACTCAACATTGTACCGGATGATTGGAGACGGGTGAGAGTTATTGCCATTCAAAAACCTGGTAAACCCGCGTCCAGCCACAACTCCTATCGACCCATCGCGCGATGTTATCCTGTATTTGAAAGTTGTTGGAGAAAATGATCCTCTTCCGTCTGGACAAATGGGTTGAGACGAACAACCTGCTTTCAGATACTCAATATGGTTTCCGTAGGGGTAGGGAACGAACGACTGTCTCGCGTTGCTTTCCACGGATATTCCAGTTAACTTTTGCTAAAGAGCAAATAGCTTCTGTATTCTTGGATATAAGGGAGCTTTTTGATTCAGTATCTGTTGAAGTTCTTTCAGATAAACTCCACGCTTGTGGCTTTTCACCATTAATGAATAATTTTTTGTACAATTTGCTGTCAGAGAAATATGAGCTTCTCTCATGGAACCTCCACAACTTCACGATTTAACTACATGGGTCTCCCCAGGGATCTGTTTAAGCCCCTTTGTATAATTTTTATGTCAAGAAGACATTGACGGTTGTCTAAGTGACAATTGTACGTTGAGACAACTTGCGATGACGGCGTAGTGTCTGTCACGGGACCCAATGGGGTCGATCTGCAAGGACCCTTACGGATACCTTAGACAATTTGTCTACTTGGGCTCTAGAGCTAGGTATCCAATTCTCTGGAAAACTGAGTTGGTAGTTTTCTAGGAAACATAACCCTGCACAACCGAAGCTTCAAATTTGGGGTAAGCCGATAACTCCATTCTATGTCCATTAAATATCTTTTAGGTCTGGTTCGATTCAAAGTGCACCTGGAGATCATATTGAGTATGTGAAGCGAAAGTGCCAGCCAAGGATCAACTTTCTCTGCACAATTACCGGGACCTGGTGGGGAGCCATCCGCAAGATCTTCTAACGTTGTACCGGACAACGATTTGTCGGTTATGGAATACGGTAGTTTTGTTTTCCAGTCAGCGGCTCGGTCGCACATCATCAAACTGGATCGTATTCCAGTATCGATGTCTTCGTATCGCGTTAGGTTGCATGCACTCGACTCACACCATGAGTCTTGAAGTGCTAGCCCAGCATGTGCCACTCTCGGATCAGTTTACAGAATTATCTCTTCGGCTCCTCACCAGGTGTGAAGTTATGAACCCTCAGGTAATCGAAAACTTTGAGAAGCTCCTTGAGTTCAATCCTCAAACTCGTTTCATGACATTGTACCATTTGTACATAACACAGGATGTCAGCCCTTCGCCGGAATATTCCCAATCATTTGCTTCTCCGACTTCGGCAGTTCGGTTCATTTGATTTATCCATGAAGCAGGGCTTCGTGGAATCCCAAACATCATCGTCCTATGATTGCTCTGTGATATTACTGCAAAAGTTTGGCCAAGTTGATTCCACTAAATCGTTCTTCACTGACGGATCATTGATAAGTCAGCAGGCTTTGGAATATTTAATGAAATTTATAGCGCCAATCGTAAAACTTCATGCTCCTTGTTCCGTATATGTCGCTGAATTAGCAGCAATACACTTTACGCTAGAAATTGTTGCCTCACAAACACCGGATCAGTATTTCATTTTGGATAGTCTCAGTTCTATGAGCTATTCGCTCTTTGAACCGGTAAAGCACTCCTCGTATTTTCTCATGAAAATACAGGGCTTCTAAGATGCTTTATCTTCACGTAATTTTATCATCACCTTTGTATGGGTCCTTCTCATTGTTCAATTCCGGGCAATGAAGGCGGACTCGCTTGCAAGGTGGGCGCTATGGAAGGCGATATTTATGATCGACAAATCACGCCTTCATCGAATTTTTTCCTATTTTCGTCAACGTCCTTGTCCACAGCTGGCAGTATAAATGGAGTAAAGGATTTAGGCGTGTAATATTCTATCATCCCAAAGGTGTCAGAAGAAATCTTGGTTTGAGGGATGGATGTGGGACGGGAACTTCATTCGTGTCGTATCTCGCCTCATGTCCAATCATTATTCTTTAAACGCTCATTTATTCCGTGTTGGACTGAGCGACAGCAATCTCTGTGAGTGTGGGCAAGGTTACCAGGACGCAGATCATTGTTTGGTCATGTGCTGAGCATCGTGGGTGAATCTGAGCTTTATGATTCCCTTAGGGCTCGAGGTAGACAACCCAATGTACCGGTTCGAGATATTTGGCTGTACGTGATCTGGAGTTTATGAAACTCATTTATGTGTTTTTGACTTAACATTCTTAGATTGGACAGTTTAACATGTATGTTTAGTATAAGTTTTTTCTGTGTTTGTGTTTTTTTCCTCTTTCAAAAATGTTCGAATAAAAAAGAAAACCAAAGTTGTATAGTTTAAGTTTTTGACTATTTTGAATTTAAATTTAATGTGTTATGTAAACCATACTTTGAATTCCCGCCCTCTTCCCCATCCGTAATTTGTAATTCCTATTAACCTCGAGACACGGCCATGAGTAATCGGCTCTATCCCTAACTTTAGATTTAAGATACATGATGTATACAAATATGAAAACTTGGCTCTGTAAAGTTGATTCGATTGAGCCTGTTTTAAATAAATGATTAATAAAAAAAAAAAAATAATCAATACCTTCGGGCCTTAACAGGGTCAGCTGTCTTCGATTTTCTTCCACTTCCAGCTCGTCGCTCGGTCGTCTGGGACTCTTAAAACGATTTTACCACCCGAGACACAGTTGTATGGGTGATTCCCAGTTGTCTGTCGATCCTAGTTGGCGCGCAAAATTCTCCGGCGATTTTCTTCTTGTTTCGATGACATCTCAATAACCACTGAACCGATTGTTATGAAATTTTACGCATCTAAGCAATTCACTCCAAACTAGTTACACCCAGATTCATCAATTTCTACTCACGGACAAAAAAGTTACACACGGATAAAAATGGTGCATATTTTTTCGAGTACAGGCCTTATACCAAGCGGAATCTTTCCTCAATCTCGTTTCTTCGATTTCGCATTCCGCTGACCTTCAAAAAAGAACCGATAAATAATGCGCTAAATCCGGCCCTCAATAAACAGCAATGTCAATCCCGGAAAATCGCGTTTACCTCATCAATCTCATTCCAATCACCCGGACGGGACGATTGATGGCAAGGCTTCTCTTAATCCCGATCATCATCATCGGCATTTGTGTTCCGGATAGACATTCTCTTTTTTTTTCACTCCAATTTTATATGCCCATCAAACCATTTGGATAAAAAGCACTTTGGGACACTTTTAATTGTCAATTATCCCGTTCCACTCGGACACGAGAAAAATGACTTTCCCATTAGATGCGACAAAAGAGGCTTTTAATGGCGGGAAACCATTTTTTTTGTATTCACACGCACACAAACATACAAACACGGTACACTGCTACCACGTAATCTCATTTCAATAAACCGAATCGAAGGCTAAATGGTTTTTGTTCGCGCGTCGAGGCTGAAGACAGTTGGAGGACCGGAGAGAGGAAATTACGACCATTGATTGTGCTTTGCTACTATGTGCTGGCTGGATGGTGGATTCTAGGGCGACAACACTCTCAGTCAGTGTCAGTAGGCGTGGGGTGGGAACAGGAAATAAATGATTGGAAAGCAATAATGATAATGATTATAGTTATTCCGCTCACTTGGATGGGTATGGAGCGGACAGATTTTCTCGCATCCGCAAATGGGAGGCCTTGCTCTATTCACCCATTTATTTCAGAACCATCGAAAGCTTCTTTCAGAGGGAAGTTTACTCCGTTCACTCCCATAATAAGATCCGGTTTAATGAGACCGGATAATTTGAACATACCATGCGGACAGACGCTCGTTTGTGTTGACTTACCAAGTCAGTACGCGACGACACCGACGAGGACGACGACGCGCTGGCGGTTTCCACGGAGACCGCAAGGACAAAGCCGTGATTGAGGGATAATCCCGGCATAGAAAACAAATTCATAAATCTCTCCCACATGTTTGCCCAAACAAAGTTTCCGCCGACACGTTTACCCCGAGACATGGGGATGGAACATTTAACTGCATTTGCAAATTTGAATTTCAGATAGTGATATGGTCGGCCTCGGTCTGAAGTTTTGAAGCCCGTTTTTGCGATGGCTGTGACGGGCCATAAATTTCGTTTCATTACTCCACAGAGTGAGAGCTGGGTTTTTCCTTTCTGCCATATTTTTCGGATGCTGTGCAGTTCTCATACGTGAATCTCTGAGCCCGCGCGCATGTGTGTGTGTGTGTGTGTGCGAGGGACAACCGACCCACTTCATCAGAGGAAAGTATGTAAATTTTTACAACCCAAGCCCAACACCGCGGTTTTTACCATCATCGTTCGTGATGATGATGATGATGATCAACGAGTAGGACCTACACTAAAAGATTTGTGTGGGCATATCCATCGCAGGACACCATGGATGGTCATGCTTGGATTTACTGAAACATTTTTTTTCTATTAGTATTTTCCCATTTACTTGTTATGTCAGCCATATCAGTCTCGTATGTTATTGTTTATCGCCTCGTTTGCTTGGCATGTTTACAAAATATGAACGCTCACAAGGCGAGAAGATTCCACAGTCGACCAGAAAGTATTTTCGATGAGCAGGTTGTAAACTTGGGAAGGCGGAGCTTATGGAATTATGCGTGGTTAGAGCGCTGTACTTAGCTATTTCTAAGAAGAGCTAATAATCAGAGAAAGAAAATAGAAAAGTTTTATTTGTCGTTTGCTTCAATTTAGACAGAGTCCCCGTACGATTGATTTGTTTGTATGTATGTAACACACATAAAAAGAAACATTGAATTTTCCGCGTTATCTAACGCTCAAAAAGGGAATGCTAGATTTGGCAGAAAATAATGGGATGTTTCATGTAAATTCAAACCAGATAACGACTGAATCTGGCCTGTTGTATGAAAAATTGCAAACATTGTTGTATGACGCATGAAAAATTGCAAACAATCTCGTTGGTTACGCCTCCTTTGGCTTGGAATTAAACGAAGGGAAGTTTTACACGCTTCTTAAAATTGTTTTTTTTTTCTTTCTGTGAACCCTATAGTCCTTCCGACTGAATCGGTTTCTATTTACGCAGAATAAGGGCATCTTCAACGGTGGTCCAGATCGTGGGTGGGATTTATTTGTTTAGACCAAACGCATCATTTTAAATATGTTTTGATCAACAATTTGGAATTGTTCTTGGAGCAATTTGGAACAAGAGAAATACCGTTCCAAAACACTACACACTGCTTGATAATACCAAGGAATGAGTAAAATTTCAGCTTTCTAGCCGAAAAGTGCCAGACAGAAAGTGGCGTTGCTCGCCTCGGATGCTGATTATTACCTAAAGTTGCTCCCGGTGCAAGCAAATTGCTTTTCGTTTCATTCCTCCTTCCTTAGTTTTTTACAGCCACTGCATTTTCCGGAAAACGCTGACTAGTTCGAAATGAGGAAGCTCCCGAAATTGTGACTGTGGTGGATTTTACGACAATTTGGTGGCGCATTTCGATTCCGAAAAGTATTTCGATTGCTAGGAAGTGAAAACTAATTGAGTCTTCGAAGTGACCAAACGGTTTATATAGATTAAGGCCTGTACTCGAAAAAAATGCACCAGTTTTATCCGTGTGTAACTTTTGTGTCCATGAATAAAATTTGATAAAAATCTCTTTACATGTTCACAAAATTTCATAATAAAATCGCCGGAGAATTTTGCGCGCCGTCGAGGAAAATCCGGCTGCGACCATGAGATGGATCGGAAGACAGCTAGGAATCACCCATACAACTGTGTCTCGGGTGGGAAAATCGTTTAAGTAGTCCCAGACGACCGAGCGGCGGGCTGGAAGTGGAAGAAAATCGAAAACAGCTGACCCTGTGAAGGCCCGGAAGGTGTAGGATTATTACAAGTGTAATCCGAACCTTTCGATTCACCACGCGGCTCTGAAGGCAAAGTGTTCCGCCTGGTTCGTTCAGCAAGCCATGAAACGAGCTGGGCTTCGTGTATTCAAGGTCCGCAAGGCACCGAACCGGCGTGATCAACAAAACACGGTGGCCAAATCCCGTGCAAGGAAGCTGTATCGAGAGTGGTTAACGAAACCGATTTGTGAGGTTATGGATGATGAAACCTACATCAAGGGAGACGCAAAACAGAGGTCTGGCAGGTCATTTGCCAACTCAATAAACTGAGTATTTAGTTTGACAATCGTTGTTATTAGAGACCGTGTGCACCACTGCATCTCTACAGTTGTCAAGGAAAGGATAGTTGTGTTAGTGAGGCAGGTTTATTTTTAGATCATGGATGCACTGTGGTAAGTGAAGCGATCAATGAAAGAGTTCTAGTAGTGATAGAAAGAGGCAAGTGAAAAATGACAAGAAAGGGGGAGCGGGCCTGGGATGGAACTCCCGACCATCTGCTCAGTAAGCAGAACGGGTAACCACTGAGCTACCCAGCCGCGCCTTGAAAAAAAAATGTCTGGTCCCTGATGTTGAATAATTGATAGGATGTGTTGGTGAGTTTGACAACAAGTCATACAACACCGGTGTGGGGAAGGCAAAGTTGGTCTATTTTAGTTGATTCTATTCAAGTTTTGCTCATGCAAATCAAGTATAAAGTTGTTTCAAAAATAAAACCACCGGTGAAGATACCCTTAAGGTACGAAACGGTTTTATGCATTACATGTTGGGATATTTGACTGAGCTGGGTGTGATTTGTAACTGAAACTGCTATATCTATACACAGAAAAAAATAATTAATTTTAATTTAAGTCGATATTCAAAATTACCATTAATTATTGATTTTAAACAAACAGTCCTTCAACAATTTAGAACGCAATAAGCATAATGATCTACAGCTGTACAATCATATTAAAGCAACTTACTCAAAGACTTTACTCGAAAAAAAGAGACACAATAATTTGCCTGTAACTATTTTGTGTTTGAGTATAATTTGATGAAATTTTGGCTTAAACTTGCAAAGAGTGTAATGTTTTACATTGAAAAAATGATATCACAATCTGTCAAGCGGTTGTTGTGATGGTATGTGATAGTGATGGTATATTTACGCCGTCGTGGAAAATCCTACTACGTCCCTCAGATGGATTGGAAAACACCTGCACAGAAAACCATCTTGTAGTAATAACTACCATTTTACCTGACTATGCATATGTTCAAAACTACTATGAAAATTCAGTCAAATTTTCTACGTTTATGGAACAACTTTCAACATTTGTGCGATCTTTGACAGACCGCATATTGATATCAACAGCACCATGGTTGATCTTATCGCAGGCATGGTAAAATCAATCGCATTTATAGTCAGGTGAAAATTGTTGGTATTTGCGAAATGGTAGTTTCTACAGAAAAAGGACCGTAGACTAGTTCACCTTTTCACATTTTTCCCTTTAAACGTTATTTAGTTCAAGATTACGTGATTCAGTCCACGGTGTATTTTTGCTTGTCCTCGAATCCGTACAATGACATCTACACAAGGTCTGGGGCAACGCACTGCTTGCTTGTATTGAAAGCAAAAATAATGTTAACATTGCTG
This sequence comes from Aedes japonicus, assembly GCA_034211315.2. Taxonomy (NCBI): domain Eukaryota; kingdom Metazoa; phylum Arthropoda; class Insecta; order Diptera; family Culicidae; genus Aedes; species Aedes japonicus. Next base: position 10,664 of record JASCZW010001330.1, on the reverse strand, counting down.
AGCTGACGAGTGATGACGTTGCACTATTGAACTTTCTATTGGCGGGCATAGGTTCGGATAAAATATATCGGTTCAAACGTTTATTTTGAATGCTGAATTATGGAAATAATCATGATACAAATGCCATTTATCGAGCAGAAGCATTTCCTCCCGATAACATGGATCATTTATAGTGAATTTAACTGGGGTAATTGAATTTTTGCCACACAAACTTTCAAACGCTGGGACTTGGCAATCAAGTAGCGATATAGAGCCAATTTTCCATCATCGGAAGACTGGAATCGGTTGAAAAATTAAGTTTTATAGCGCATACAATAAACAATAACGGAGCGAACGAATCAAAATAAATAGTATGACGTAGTACTTTCCGAGCTTTTGTGTAGCGTGCGCAAGGATTGCAGTGGTATTAGTGTCATGAGCGAATTTTGCTCATTTCACTAATATTGTTTTGGCTACTGGGCCAGACCTTATATAGACGTCATTGGAATCCGTGGACTCCAGCTCACGGATCTGGGTACAGTTTTTTTTCCGTGTGGTCAAGTCATTCAAGAAGACCCAGACGACCCAGCGGCGTTGAAGACCGGTGAAGGCAAGGAAGGTGTTGAATATGTTCAAGCGTCGACCGAACCTTTCGAACCACGATGCGGCGAAGAAGGCGAACACAGAAAAAAAAATTAATTATGGCAGGCGCGTAAAATTTCCCCTCGTACATTCCAAGCCAAAAGAAGCGTAATCAACGAAATTGTTTGCAATTTTCGATTCACCATACAACGATGTATGCAATTTTTCATAAAACAAACTAGATTCAGGCGTACTCTGGCTTCAATTTACATGAAATATCCCGTTCTTTCATGGCAAATCTAGCATTTCTTTTATGTGCATAACGCAAAAAATTAAAAGTTGCTTTCTAATTGTGCACTGAATTTTTTTTAGTTTATACTACAAAATCGCAGGTAATAATCACAAATCCATTCGTTATTTTTTGCAACGAAACTGATTTGTACTTTTTATGAAGATACATTCGTAATTAATGGCACACGCACAACTGTCAAAACCACGAAGCGTTTGTTGACACAGAAATATTATTCGTGCATTGTACGAAAACAATATAAAGAGCTACGAATGTTTTGTCACAAATCAAAAAGAAATATCCCTCTACTTTATCGACTCGAAATATAATTGAAACAAAAAGCGCAACTACGTGGAGTTGGGAATGTGGGATTTGACTCTGATTTTTTTTAAAGTGCCGTAGTTTATCTCACATGGTCATTCTGACTCGTGAGAAGATGATTGATTAATGAGCATGAGTATATAGCCCTTGACAGTGCTTTAATTTTTATTTTGGGATTGATAAATTATTACCGCCCATCACAGCAACAACACTTTTTTGCATGAGTACGATAAAAAAAACAGCGATTGGCCGGTCTTCATTTGTTATACAAAAAGATAATAGAATTTCACCAGATAAAAAGCATTATGAATGTTTCAAACAATGTACGAGGCATATGTTCTATGTACAAAATCCATGTTTACGAAACGCGTGAGAGCAACTTAACGAAAATAAATTTTCAGTGTGTAGAATGCGAACTAGAAAGTTCAGCTAAATAAACTGAATCCCTCTGTCCGTTTTATTCGCCTTCCAAAACGGGCAGATGATGATTTTAAGATTTTTCTTTTAAATTTCCTGTAAATTTTCTAATTTTTAATTCCTTGCTGGAGGCTATTTCATGTTCCCATCGAAACATGTACCAATATAGAGTAGCCAACGTGCTATCCTCTACGATCACCATCATGGGAATCTCGCTTCTTAATTTTCAACTATGCATCGGTGTTGCTGGACCTCTGCTCTACTCTCCATTTGCTCCCTTTTTGACCCGTTTAGCTCCCACCTACTTTGATCGAGCCCCCGAGTAGCCCCCGACGGTGGTTGTACACTACTCCGACGGAGGATTCCCCGGCAGTGGCAGTTCCCCCGAAACCGAACCACGGTGGGCCATTTAGCTCCCATCTCTTGACGCAGTCGTCTCAAGTAGTCCCCGACGGTGGGTATACCCTACTCTGACGAAGAGTTCCCCCGGCGGCGGAACTTTCCCCAAAACCGATTTTTCTGCTGTTGCTGCACACTCCAACCGACCGGAAGGGTGTCGAAGTCAGTCAAGCGATTCCGGTCGAGCCTAGCGTTCGGTTCGCCGACGCCCCGACGACCCGAAACCGGTGCTACGGCGCGTTCTGCTCCACTAGTCCCCGGCGATGGAGCAAGCCTACTCTGACAGGGAGTTTCCCGGCGCAGGAATTTTTCAGAACCGATCACTCTACATAGGGTGCCAAAGTAGGTCAACCGATTCTTGTGGCTCTAGCCAGTGACACTGGATCGTTGCTCACTTCACCCTTTCCTATGCAGCTCGGACAGTATCCTCGTTATTGCCCTATCGACAGCGTTCCAAGTGTCACCTCTTCGAACCTAGGACATTTGAAGATAACGTGCTCTGGTGTCTCCTCCAGGTTCGCAGATTGTCCGCATTGTCCAGCCGCGTCCGGAGAAGAACTTCGTCAGATAGTTCACCTCTACATGCTTTCTATTGAGCCAAGTTGACACATTTGGGATGAGCCGGTGGGTCCACCTTACTTCCGCCGAATAGTCCCACTCTTGCTGCCACTTAGCCAACGAGTCCGTTCTGACGGATCTAATCGCATTTTTGGTATCCCTTCGCTGATAACATTCGATGTCCTCGACCAGGGTGATGAAAATGGACATCATGCCAGCGGTAACGCAATAGCTCAGAATTGAAATCGCCACACTCGCTAGAAGTTTCCTCTTGCTGCTTCTCGGACCACCGACGTTCAGCATGATTCTCGCTACCGCATTGACTGCTTTCGCCACCTTTTCGGAGGCGTAGGTGACGTGCGCGTTGAAATTCAAGCGGTCATCAACCAGGTACTTTAATGCACACTTTGACGTTGACGTCAACCCGCTAACCAGCACTACCTCCGTCTTATGATTAGCCAGCTACAGTTTTGCTCTAGTTTGATCCAGTATCTCGACCTCTTCTAGAGTTTCGCCCGTTATCGTTAGGACGACAGCATCTGCAAACCCGATGATTAATGATCTCAACTCCAATACTTCTTCGCCCATCGCGTTTGAGAGCGTTGGGCCGAGATTCGGGCCTTGTGGCACCCCCGCCGTGACCCTAGTAGATTTCTGCCCCAGCTCCGTTTCGTACACCAGGACTCTGTTCTGGAAGTAACTACTTAGTATTCGGCACAGGTAGCCAGGAACACGCATGTTGTGCAGTGCTCCGGCGATAGCCTCCCATCTGGCGCTGTTAAAAGCGTTGTTGACGTTGATCGTCGCAGAACCGATTGCCTGTCCTTTTCTACTTTGATGCTTTCTCTTATCTTTGCACGACTATCCGAATCCGACTAATCCGAATTGTCTGGGAAGTAGCCTTCATCTAAGGGGCTGTTCATAAACCACGTAGACAATCAAGGGGGGGGAGGGGTTTCGAAAAAGTCTACGTTTGTCTACGATGGGGGAGGGGGGGATCTACCAAAAGTCTACGTAGACATTTTTTTCTCTCTACAAAACAAATATTCATACCCTCCACGTAGAGAAAAATACCGGCATAACAAACATATTCCAGGTAAATCCAAACATAAAATTAGTTTATTTTGGCCACAAACATGAACTTGCTTTCTTTTTAAAATATTCTATGTTTAAAACCAACCCTAGTAGCACACTTGTTGCCATTCGGTTGAGATATCAGAAATATGACTTGCTAAGTCATAATCGAGTCACTACAACTAATAAAGGTCGTAATGTGATGTGCTACATGGGAAGTGACATCGATGTTTGAAATTATAAATTATTATAATTGAAATTATAATCATATGTTTATTTTCAACAAATGAATGACACGAATAAACGTACAAATTTTGGATTTTACTGGTTGCGTTCTAAATTTCATTTATGTATTATATGAGTCTAGGTTATCTTAGTCCTGGATTGAGCTTAAATGCTAACATGTTCCAGTTGCTTTCTTCTTAGTTCTCCGTTTCCGCTTAACTAGTGCCTAGTACTTCTCTATTGGCCGAAGTTCTGGACAGTTTGGTGAATTGGCTGTTTTTGGCACATACTTGACCTCTTGTACCTTATACCATTTCAGGATGGATTTCGCATAGTGACAAAACAGAACTAGAGAGTCGTGGTTACTGATAAACTATAGCAACCGCTTTTGCAGACATTCTTTCTCGTAGACATCCTAATTGATAGTGTCGGTAGAGACGAAACTTTTAGATTTTCCACCACAACTACATATGGCCTGCCAAATCAAATACTTTTTTGAGAGTTTGGACACCTTCTTTGTCCGGAAATACTTGGCAGCGGCGTTCCTTTGCATTGCAGTATAAAAAGCCAGACCCTGAAGCTATTTAAAATCTTCGAGTACGTATGTTTCGTCGTCCATTGTGATACAAGAAAATGTTTGCAAAAAATTGGTGTCAAGCACCTTAGCATGACTTTTTGCAGTGAAATTTTGCATGTTATAACAGTTGGGCACCTTTTTCACTTTGTACGGCTTCAGTCCTTGCCCTTGCTTCACTTTTTGTACGTATGATTTTGACTTCCCCGCCACATTTTGCACAGAAAGATTGGGATTTTTCCCATAATGACTGTAACCTTCTTCGGAAGCATACTTTTCGATTTGTTCCACTTCCAACCTTCCGATCCACAGTCAAGTACTGGTCAAATGATTTGCAAACACATATCACGGTACTTTTGGAAAGTTTGGTTATCTTTTCGAGAGGAAAAAAGGGATAACAAGAGACAGTAATTTGAGCGTGTTGGTTGTGTTTTTTTATTCGTTTTTTAAAACATCGATAGCTCGAATGCATGGTATCAACTCAATAGTAAGTTTATGATGTCAACCACCAAAGCAACACATCTTTATCATAATTGGTTGCAGGAACTTGATTTTGACTTAATTGAGTCACATTGCAGTTACTTTGGCTTATTTGCAACAATTGTGCTACTAGGGCATTGAGTATTTTTATTTAGACGTGAATGAGATGATATTTGATAGTTAACTTGCTCTCATTTGACACACATTTAGTAGAGGGTTTAAGCGCATGTGGGACAAAGTAGAAAATACATTAAGAGGTCTGGGAAGAGGTCAACTTGCTTTGGAAAACTTTCAAAGAAGATGAACTGAACTTGATATCTAAAGTGAAAACAAAAATAGCCGCATATGCTTTTATTGTGAACTGTATTTTGCGACAAACGTGAACGCAGATCAACGCTAAATAATCCACAAGGCAGATATATTGTCGAAGAAAATAAGGCCATTCAAGATTCTGAAGCAACGCCAGGAAGAAATTCTTTGTGATGTCGACGAGAATGGAGCAACGGAAGTTCTATGGATAGAATCACGTTTTGTCGAAATCATTGGACTTGACATCCAAGAAACAATTCCACCAGAATTCTTCCGTTAGCTTCCGCTGATGAACCATGGTGAGGGCATCTTTAGCATTTGTATAATTGATTGTTGCTTTTTTTATTTATGCAGTATTTTAATAAAACAAAATTAAAATAAATAACTGAATAATCTGATTGTTTGAGTTTAATTTCATAAACCTTTCCTCAAACCGCCAGAGCCACATATTGTAGAACAGTTTCCATAAATTAAAAAAAATGAAGTCTACGTAGACTTTAGGGAGGGGGGAGGGTTTGGAATAAGTCTACGAAAGTCTACGATGGGGGAGGGGGGGGTTTGAAAGTGTCAAATTTCGGTCTACGTGGTTTATGAACAGTCGCTAAGCATTTTTGTAGCGCCGTCCTGAAAGTGTCCGGAAATGCCAATATCGCGGTTTAAGTGCTACATTGGGGATTCGGACCGGGAGCTTTCATCAACTTCAGACCGTTCGCAATAAATTTTAGCTCGTCTTTGTAGATCCGAGCAATTTCATCTTCAGTATTCTATAAGCGTTGCCCTAGGGGTTCGCAGCGACTTCAAAGCACAACTCTTTAAAGCAGTTGGACTTGCCCAACTTGATCTCACGTTTAAGGGCGGTGCGAGCTCCACGAAATGCGGGTTTCCGTTCTGGCTCAGAGGCATGCAGCGCGGAGGGTACTGAGAGTCTAATTCCACCAGTAAGCTGCAAGACGCCGGTTCCTGGGCTCCTGTTTTCTCGACATTGATGCATGTGGTTTATTGCTACCGCTTCTGTCAACTTCCCTGTGTCAAGCATTGCACCGCTGTTTGTCCGAAACGCCTCGGTCCTTCGTCCCGTATCTTCCACTTTTGCTCACAAGTCCTCATTTTCCTCGTTGCAGTGAGGGCTTGCCGTCCGATGCTGTAGAGAATCGTCTGGTAGTCACTGTGGGAGTATTCCTCGCTTGCTCTCCAGTTCATGTCTTCTATTAGCGACGGGCTGCATCACGTAACATAGATGATGGACTCCCGATCGTCTTTGCGGAATGTGCTGACATGCCCTTCGTTGCACAGCCTCACATCCAGCTTCGGCAGGATTTCAAGTAATTTTGCCCCTTAGATTCATCCGCATACTACCCACTCCGTGGTCCAGGCGTTGAAATCTATTCCAATGACTACCGGGCCTCGCCTGATGAACTCTTCGTCAGTCACATACTAGTAGCTGAAGAGCAGCTGCATACGAGTACTCCGTTGACTTTGGCAAAGGCTTTGGACTTTCGCAAAGGCGTCGTATGAATACTCGACCACCTTTTGGATGGGGAGTCTGCCTATAACTTGTATTGCCACCATCTCTGCTCTATCTTTTACTCTCGTACTGTGACCTAGACGAACTCGATACGGCTCTGTAATTATTGCAACATCGTAATTTGTCTCTTTCGTGGACTGCCATAACAGCTGCTGTTCAGTGGTGTGTGTGTGTGGGGGGGGGCGGGGAGGAGTGGTTGTTTCCCAAATACCCTTGGACCGTCTGACCGATCGCACTTACCTCACCGGTAGCAATTCGCCATATTGCCTTGCGTCTTCCTCTTCAGTGCTGGTCCCGATTTGCGCTCGATGCTCTCACCTTTCTTCAGGTGCACCAAGATTTCGTATATGACCGCTCGACTGTATTCTGCCGGCACAAAGTTCGGCACCATGACGAACTTCTTCACCCCAGAGTGAAGATGACGGTCATTATAAAGCATCGAATGTAGTTGCTTCAGCAGTTTCCGTAAACGCTGCCGTAAACAAACTGATAGAGCTGTCAAATTCTTCTGTATATAGTCTACTTATATTCGTTGACGATATCTCCTATAGCTGCCTCATTTAAGATGAAGAGAGTTGCTCCACCATCGTGTCGGTTCTTTATAAATGACAACCTAACATTTCCCCTTTCTGTTGTACCCTCACTATCTCTTCCACAGTCAGCCTAGTCGGCATCCGGTCTATGCAGGTGCCACACAAATTCTCCGGATTCTTCCTAGCCGCCGAAAAAGAGATGACTCTGAGCCGCCCGGAACCGCAAAATCAAGCCGGCCTGCACCACGTCGGCACATTTCATCTCCTAGGGGATGCCTTGACTAAGTTCAGCGAACGCTGCCCGAATGCAGTGACCCAGACCAGCTCGATACCGAAAAGCGAAATACAGGTGAACTGGATGGCTCCACCGGCCGGCAGTGGTTGCATAGCGATCCGGGCAACCGTTGTGGAACATCGCGACGTTTGGTACATGGACGATGGGCCGTTGAGTAAGATATTCTGTGAAGACGAAGCAGATTCGGTGGACACGCAGCCTCCGGTTCTGGCGGAATGTTGCGCATGCGACGAAGCCAAATACGAGCTGACGTTCGAGGTCTTTGGTCCAGGCATACGCACCCTAAGGATTTCCCATCTAACGGGTGGCTGACGAGGTTCAGTGATGTCATCGGCGCATCTCACACTGTTGACTATCGGTTCTGGGAGTACGGTCAAGTTGCTAGCGAAGGCCTTAAGCAGGTGGCAGAGCACGGATCGACGAGGATGCTGGAAAGCGAGTTGAAGAACCAAAGCGATAAGATCCGCACTATCATCAAGGCCAGAGGCATAGCGTATCCAAATGTAACGGGAAAGACCTTTGCTGTGTTCCGAGTAGACTCCAACCATCACCTGGTATCAATAGTTTCGATGCTGGACCCTTCACCCGATTGGATCGTTGGAGTTTCCGGGCTAGAGCTTTGTTTGTCAAACTGTTCTTGGATCGAAAACAAGATTCTTAATCTCTACCCATGGGACGCCGGAACCGATAGTGGACCAACGTACATTTCACCAGACCAACCAACGAATCCTCCGGATGCGATCCGTAGAATCAAGTCAAACTATCCAAACGATCCTCGATCACCCTTCTACGATTCAACCGGCGCTGAGATGAAGCCACTAGCCCGTATTATCCTATCCCGTCAGCGACTGTATGAAAAGAATTGCGAACCCGATGAAGAAGAAAACGAATCAAAACAGGCATGCGAAACGGAACCGTGGGGCGAGTGGACGGAATGCAGCTCCCGTTGCGGAAAGGGACGCCAAACCCGTCGACGAGAGTTCAAATATCCGATCAAGGGCAAGCAGGCCGACTGCAAGAAGAAGCTATTCGAGCGAAGACCGTGCGTTGGCCCGGAACGAGATTGTGACTTCCTGGACAACGAAGAACTTGACACACTCTACCAGGGTGATCCAGAGTGCGAGGTTACCGAGTGGGGCCCGTGGAGTGAGTGCAGTACTCCGTGCGGCAAGGGCAACAAAACACGATCAAGGAAGTACAAGAAGAAGGGAGCACGGAAGAAGTGCGAACGGATGCCGAGTCCACCGAAGCTGCAGCAGACGGTGCCGTGCAATGAGGAGTGCGCCGGGGACATTTCGCAGCCGGTGATCAGTGCCAATGTAGGAGTGAGAGACTTCAAAATTTCTGAATATTCTGATGAATTTTCTTTTTGCAGCTAAATCCCGAGTGCAAGATGTCCCAGTGGTCGGAGTGGGGTCCTTGTAGCGTCACTTGCGGTCTTGGACGAAAGATGCGAACCCGCATGCCGTTGAATGCAGCTTTGAACACCAAGATGCACCATAAGCGCTTCGTCAACTACTACCTGGCGAGACGGCGGCCAACGGCGAACGATGAGGATGAGGAAGATGAAGAGGAAGACGATTTCGACAATGGCTTGAACATCGACCGGGATGATCCGTGCTACGGGGTGGAGACTGTGGAGGAAGTCACATGTGGACACGATCTGCCGGCGTGTGACGGTTTGTATGGAGTTCCAGGTAATAATGGTTATGATTTGGGGGGAGACAATGAATTACATCAATCTTATATTTTGGGGATGGATTTAGAACTGTGTTTCTTGGAACCCAAGCCTGGCAATTGCAGAGATTCGCAGACTCGGTGGTACTTCGATAGCGACAAAAATGACTGTTCGATTCTATTCTTCACCGGTTGTGGTGGAAATAATAACAACTTCATGTCCAGAGAGGACTGTTTGGATACGTGCAGTAAAGGTAGTTGTTTGGGTCTGGTATTTGCTGATCGGATTCTGAAAGTTCATTTGTATATCCCACAGATCGAAAGTTTACGAATATTCCAATCCGTGATCAAACGATCATCAATTCTGAATACTCACCGGACTTCAAGCAAGATTGCAAGACTTCCCATTGGAAGCGAGGTCCTTGCAATGCCACCTGCGGTGAAGGCTACCGTGTGAAGAGTCGAACCATTCTGGTAGGTGATTGTTTTCCAAAACCCTTCCGCCATTGATCTAAAACTCTATTTATTTTCGAACAGGTCCAGCCTCTGAACGGCGGCCACCGGTGCCCGAGGAAGCTCCGCAAGCTAGAGCGCTGCTTCGTCCACTGTGACTCATCGCGGCACGATACGAATCCTTCGTGGGGACCCAGTACTCGGTATTCGCCTGAACCGATCGAGTGCGACTACTCGGCCTGGTCGGCATGGTCACCCTGCAGTAGAACGTGTGGAGATTACGCAGTTCAACAGCGGACCCGTTATGTGGTGAACTCCGAACACGCCCGATACTGTCCGCACCGGCTCGAGGAACGGAAATGTGATATAATGCCCTGTTTGTTGGGCAACTGAGCCGGGCGGAGCACACGAGGGGAACATTATTTACAGATTTATGAAAATACTCATTTTACAGGAAATTTGTTAGGCCCATTTCGAGCAACTGAGAAAAATCACAGTTGAGCTCAAACGATCATGAAAATCAAGTTAATTTGTTTTGTTTAGTTGATGTTTGATTTATGAACAGTTTATTTTAGCAATTAAACGGAAATCGCACACACACACACGTGTGGTTCACAAATACATAAAAGTGTAATCAAAATATCAGCACATATAAGTAAATTAGGGAAACAACTTTTGTACAAGAACATAATAGAGGAGACAAAAAATTGCCTAAGCAAAAGAAAGCAACTTTAACTTTAACATCAATAAAAAGAAACATCTAGGCAAGATGATTATAAGCAATGGTTTTCGTGTGTAGTTGCTAAGCCAAATAATCAGAACAATGACTATAATAAAAGTGGCGACGGTGAGACGAGCACAACAATCAGTCTTGAGGTGATTAAACAATAAAATGTGGATGCATATTAAATAGAGAAAATGCAATGTTGAAAACCAATTCAGAGTCTAATATTTTTAAAGAGAAAATTCCCTTT